>SNQJ01S0020234.1:0-10950 GCA_010110895.2 Picea sitchensis
TACCTTCTTGGAGGATTTTTGACCCATGTATAACTCCTTAGGCAAGTTTGTGGCTCATCCACAATCTGTTGATTGTCATCATCAACCATGTCTTCCTCTAGTGCAAGAAACTCTTCATGAACATCTTCTGAAAATTGTTCATGTTCACTTTCATTAGTTTCAAATTGAATTTTTTGATACTTTGGTGCTTCTCCCTGTTTCATTTGAACATCTACATTTGATTTGATGAGAGATTATTCATCAAATATTACATCTCTGTTAATGGTGATTTTGTGGGCAGTAGTATCCCACAACTTGTACCCCTTAATACCATCCCCATATCCAACAAAGATAATCCTTTTTTATTTTGGATCTAATTTATAACACTGATGTTTAGGAATTAGAGCATAGGCTTCACAACCAAAAACTTTAAGATTATAATAATTACAAGGATGACCTTTCCATACCTCTTCGGGAATCTTGCACTCTATTGATGTTGATGGTGGTCGATTCACCAGATAACAAGATGTAGTTACTGCTTCTGCCCACAACTCCTGTTGCAAGTTGGCGTTACTCAACATACTCCTTGCTCTCTCTAGAAGAGTCTTGTTCATGCGTTCAACAACTTTGTTTTGCTGAGGAGTATAGGAAGTGGTTTTATGCCTATCGATCCCAAATTCTTTGCAATAGTTTTCAAATTCCATTGACATAAATTCACCACCATTATTAGTTCTTAAACATTTAATGGATCTATGAGTGCTCTTTTCCACTAAATCTCTAAACTTCTTGAAAATATTAAATACATCAGCCTTTCTTTTCAACATATAGATCCACACCATCATAGAGAAATCATCTATAAAAGTTACAAAATATGATGATCCTCCATACGAAATAGTAGGGGATGGCCCCAAAACATCAGAATGGATATAGTCTAGGATTCCTTCACTGGTGTGTCTTCCGGTTTTAAATTTCTACCTATTCTGTTTTCCATAAACACAGTGCTTGTAGAAATCTAACTTTAAATACTTTAGACTAGGAAGCAATTTGTGATTAGATAATACCTTCAATCCTTGTTCGCTCATATGGACCAACCGTTGATGCCACAGTCGAACATAATCACTGTCATTCTCAGATACTGTCGTCACATGATCTGACTTAGTTCTTCCTTCTAACAGAAACAGGCTACCAACCTTCTTTGCTTTCATAACCAGTAGGATTCCTTTGTATACCTTCATAACTCCACCTTGAAAAATACTCTTGTAACCTCCTATGTGTAAGACTCCCAAAGATATTAGGTTCTTCCTAAGTTCAGGTAAATGTCTTACATCAGTTAATATTTTAACAGTTCCATCAAACATCTTAATTCGAATGCTACCAATTCACACAACTTTACATGAGATATCATTGCTCATGTAAACAATTCCATCATCTATATATTGATAAGTAATAAACAAGTGTCTATGAAGACACATGTGGTTTAAAGCACCAGAATCTAATAACCATTGTTGATCATGACATGAACCAATACTAATTGATAAAAATTCATCAGTCATACCTGAACCTGTTGCTGAACCTGTTTCGGTTGCATTTTCTTCCTTCGTCTCTTTTGGAGGGTGTTCTTTGGAGGCTTGTTGTCGCTTCCAACAGTCCTTCTTCAGGTGTCCAGATTTGCCACAAAACCAACACTTAATCTTTCTCTTTCTTCCCTTCGACTTTGACCGAGAGAAATCTCCCTGACCGTGTCCTCTTTCTTTAGTTCTTCCTTTGATCACCATTACCTTGGATGTAGAGGTTTCTTGATTGGATTTCTTCATTGTTTCCTCAGACAATAGTTCTCCAACAATATCATCAAACTCAATACGTTCTGTTGAACTAAAACTAATAGAGGTAACAAAGTGATCCCATGACGCAGGCAAAGAACATAATAATGTAATCGTCTTATCTTCAGATTCAAATTTCACTCCCATGCTAGTCAACTGAACTAAAAGAGTATTAAAAGTATTTAAATGATCAGCTATTTAAATACCTTCCTTCATGCGAAAACTATACAATTTCCTTTTCAGGAAGATCTTGTTTTTCAAGGATTCCTTCATATACAATCTTTCCATCTTCGTCCATAAACCAATTGTTGTCTTCTCTGAGCAATATTGAACATGACATCGTCGGCCAAACACAGGTGTATGGCACTCAATTCTCTTGCATCCATCTCATCTCAGTCATCATCTGTTATGGTTGCAGGTTGCTTTGTTTTTCCCAAAAGTGCCTTCACCACGCCTTGTTGCACGTGCATATCGTGCATCTTAACCTTCCAGATCTCGAAATTGTTCTTGCCATTGAACTTCTCAATTTCGAACTTAACACTCTGCATCTTTTCCTTTAGAGGAAACATTCCAAAAACACCACTGCTTATAATAACCGAGGCCCTTTCAAAAAATATGTGTAGGAATGATGGTATAAGATTTACAAGGTTCAATAAAAGAGTTTAATAAAAAACATTTTTTACTAACCTCACCTTTTTAATTTACTTTATACTCNACTCAAATTTTTTCACTCAAAAAAAAAAAACTTTAAAACATATAGACCCATGTGACTTGACATTTTTTTTAATTAAAAAATACTCCTCCACCTTTACGTATTTTATTTAATTCCAAAATATAATAAAACCTTTCTACTTTCATATAAATCCATACCTTTAATTTTTCAAAAGGAATAATCATAGGAGTGTTTTATAAAGGAGGTTAGCGCTCCTTTGGAGTATATAGACGGGCGCTGAAGTAAAATTAAGAAATTTTCGTAAGTCCACTACCTACATCGACGCTCCCTTTGGTAGGTAAGGTGAGTGTTGATTTACGATCGGCACTCCCTCTAAGATCCCAGTGCTATTTATGATCGGTGCTACCCCTAGACCTGTTGCCCAATGTCAACGCTCCCTTCGCAATGGTATCCAAGTGCTGATGTAAAATTCAGCGCTCCCTTGCAAAAGAGAACACTGCTCGACACCCTATCAACATTTCTTATTTTTAGCATCTTCCAACTCGGCTTTGATACCAATTGTTGTATTAGTTAATATGGAAATGCAAATATCACATGATAATCAATAAACACACAGATAAGAAACACATAGATTTCACATGGTTCACCCAATTGTTGGGCTACGTCCACCAAGCAGAGGTATCAGTTGTCTTATTATTCAGATCATGGATATTACAACATCTAACTCACACTCATTGTCTACCTCTATGGACTTACAAAATATATAAGAATACACAGTTACAAAGAACTGATTATTGAAAACGCATCTCTAATTTTGTCTCATTGGTTTCAACCAATCACTGATTTATAGGATCTAGAATCCTAAATTTGGAAATTCATTGTCACTGTTTCCAACAAAAGTGACCAATTTCTCATGATATTGAATAGTCCAATTACCACCTACTACGCTGAGTGAAATTTCTCGTGAGCTTGAATAGTCTACTCAACACTCATTGCACTAGGTGAATCACAAAGGTGAATAAGTGGGGTTGAAACTAGAAAAATGAATCACAAAGTATCATTCATCAACTTCGAGGCTTGCACCTACTAACCAAGACTTCTTGAGAAGGTCAATTCTCATCCAAGCACACTTAACCATGGAGTTATTTCCTATAGTGTAAAACACTCAACTTGCTAGCCTACCCCATTTGAAAAATATTAGCAAGTATTGTGGCTTACGAATTATTCATTTAGAGCTCCCTACACTCTTTCTTTAACAATTTCTAGGGATTTCATAGTCCAACATATGAAATATCATTTTTGGAATTATCTACATAGAGAAAACCATTAGTGCATCACCCATCTCCAATGAACATTAGTCAAAATGATTAACTTCTCATGATCTTAAATAGCCCGCTCAACATTCATTGCATTGGGTGCTGATATGTGAAAGAGGAAGTCCCAATATATGATGGCATTGTGAAGGTTGAATCCCTAGTATATTGATTGGGAAAAATACAATGTTACTTTGAGTATGAGAACGTTGAAGATCCTCAAAGAAAAATTTCACAATCACAAGGTTGAAGAGACATGTGATGATATGGTGGGAGTATGTGTAGCAAGAGAGAACACACGAGAACAAAAATAAGATATCAAGATTGAGTAAGATGGTCCAAAAGTTGTGCGATAAATTCTTTCCAAGGGATTATAAACATACACTATTCAAACAAGTGTAGAACCTTTGATATCACTCTAGTTTCACAATATTCCCCAAATCCGTCATAGATGAAACTATGCAACAACAAATTTCTACCAAATTCACACTGCTCTTGGCCCATACAAGCACAATGTTGAATCAAAATATTTGATACCAATTTGTAACATACCTAGCCTTCAAGTTGAGCCACATTGCTACAAAAATGAACCAAGGGGAAACATGCCCATAATTTAACATGCATCTAACAACATAATAAAAAACCATGAATGAAACTATTCAAACAAAACAACAAACATAGAACATTCAATAAAACACATACACAATGGAAATGACATCATAAACATTAAAAGAAAACACATATGTTTATAAAGTAACAAACTAGATGCTTACAGAAGACATTCCTCCTAGCCATAGGCTTGATGTTGATTTTCTCTCAACAAAAATCCACCCCGAGCATGAGGTTATGAGTCTACAAGGAGATCCGACCCTCTTGGATGTCCATTGTTCGCATTCAACAACCCAAAACTTAGTTTCTACTCCAACAACAATTCCAATCCACTAGCTCTCTTCCTCACAACCTACCCAACCCACGAAATGGGATCCGCCTTCACTATACGTAGTCCCTCATGCCTTCCCACTTCCCTCTGAGGCTCCAGTGCACTCAATTGGTCAGGAATATCACAATTGGGGACTCCAAAAACTCTCAGCTTCTTTAGGAGTGTTCATAACAGCCTTCACAAGGCTCTTGAGCCATTTCCTCAAAAGAAAATTCTCTATAGGAACCCAACCCATTTTTATCAGCACAGGGACCACATTTCCAACATCAATATGACCCAGTAATGGCTTCCTTCAAGAAAAACATGGGTGGTTCTCTTCCGAGCACTCAATTCCTCCTTTACTACCCAAAAATCAGCATGTAAAACTCTCCTCTTTTTCGATACAAATTTCCTTTTCTCACATGCATGTTGACTCTCACAGTCCCCATTGTTGATTATACTTCAACCCCATGGTTCCAATAACTATGGGATGTGACTCACACCCACCCTCTTACATGAATTGAAGGTTTGAGTATCTAACAAGTCAAAGGGAGGATTATATGGTATTGGCACATTAACTCAAGCAAATGATATGGGTTTCCCTTGGGTCCTCCTTTAGCCCCCTCTCTTGTGGAATCATAGACCCCCATCATTTTTGTCCCTCTTGTATCGTAGCCAAAAAATAAATAAATTATTATTTATTTCAATTTACAAATTATACAATTCGCCCCCCTGTCATAGGAATCAATATGGGCTCTTCACCCCAAACATATCGGATCACTATCCTAAATCACATTTATAAAATTACATTATAATCCAAGGATATCAAAACTAGGGATGTTACAAGCCCCGCCCCTTTATTTATACAATGTCCTCGATGCACAACACCATATAGGTGTACATACATATTAAAAAACTAGGCTCTCCCACCTAATACCACACATGCATTCCAGCCAAAACATAAATACATAGGCACTTCGGTCCAAAACCCATAGATACATAGGTACTTTGGCCCAAAAACCATAGATACATAAGCACTATGTCCCCAAAACCCATACATAAGGATTTTACAATTTATAATTATCACAACAATTCCAATCAACAATCTCTCATTCCACTTAGTCTCTACAACCCAAGGACCTATACCCCCTTCTCTGCTCTACATTCTCTCAGGATGTACCACTTCCCTCGAGGGCCTCAACATAGACCAACCAGGAAGTCTCGGAGATGTGGCTTTAGAAATCCCAACAACAACCAATTTCAAAATTTGTTGATCCGCACAACAATTCCAACCAACAAACTCTCATTCCGCTCAACCTGCATAGCCTAAGGAAGTGTACCCCCTCTTTGCACCACGGTCCCTCAAGTTGTACCACTTCCTTCCAATAGTCTAACACAAGGTTGGCTAGGAAGGCTCAAAACTATGTTTCTAAGAACTCCAATTGTTATAACATAATTTTCAAACTTTCAAAATAGTTTCAAATGTTCTTCCCACATTGCATCTTCAACTTCCACTGGACTTTTATCTTCTATTCTCTTCTGGAGCTCTTCTTCCTTTTAGTTGTAGTTGTTATTTCATTCCTTTTTCCTTTGTAATAAGCCACCTCTTAGTGTTCCTCATTTTTTCAGCTATCCCTATAACATCCACTGAGAAACATACATGTTATATTTATTTTCAAATAACAATTATACCATTTACAGGAGTTCCCAACTCCACAATGTAAACATTTGTTTAAAATTAAGTTTGCAATCATAATTCAATGCTTATATGTATGGATATATTGTGTTTCATAAAGCTTCCATGGGAAAAAATTCAACTCAATTTTCTTTCCTGACACACCCTCATGATTTCAGCCACCATGCCATATGCATTAATCAAGTTTCCTCTTCACTACTACACAATCCCTTGGGTGATCCATCATTTTCCAAGGTGTTCTTGTGCAAGGAGAGAACCAACTCATTACTAGACTTCCATTGGCATTCCATAACATGTGGCAATCATAGAGTTCTAGTGTCATAACAATAGTCGTATTCCTAAGCTTTCTAGCTTCAATGGCCATCATCTCATTTGTATCACACACTGTTGTGCTTGGTTTTCCACTTGGGTGAGAAAAATCAATGCACTTAATTACCTTGTTAGACTAACAAGATAATACATAAAAGAGTTAGTTGATTGCAACAAGGGAACGTTGGTGTAATAACGCTCTAGCCAAGCATTACATTGGATGCATGATGTTTGCTCGGGCTTTGGCATCACAGGCAAGGGTTTGTTCAAGTTACCAGGGGTTTCCTTGTGCAGCTTGATTCCCGGGTAGTTTGGGTCATTTTTAAGGCACGGGGGTAAGTTAGAGACATATTCATAGGGTTTCTTAGAGCATAGGCCATGGGAATAAGGGTATTCCTCAGCTAGGAAATGCTCAATATCGGAGTCTGAGTCCTCGCTCGACACTATTGGCTTTTGGTCAACGTTTGGCTTGGATTTGTTCCTAGCGTATCTCGATATCAATCAGGCATTTTTCTTTCCCCTACTGTTGACAGTAGTATCATTCTTATCTTTCTTCCTCACAGGCTTCTTAACGGCCTCAGTCTTGTCTTTACTACACAGGTTGGCTATGGCATCGGGTAGGTCTATGTCAGGGCAATCTGAGGGTTTGACAGGGGGTAGAAGGATATGAAGTGGCACGACTGGCCCAACCAAAGTTTCTATAACCACAACCTTGTCGATTTGAGAAAACTCGGGAGTGGCAAAGCTGTTCCTAGATAGGAAGGCCTACCAACTATCACCATGAAGGCTCAAATGGTGGACGATAATGAGTTTAATCAAGTCGTGATGGAAAAGTCTGCTATCAGCCTTCTCATGCTTGAATCTCTTAAACATATTGTAAAGACTATGCAGGAGATAATGTGGCATATTTAAGGGATATCCTATAAAATTCATCAATAACCGGAGGTGATACAGAAATACCAAGCCATACCAACCTTCACAGGTCACAAACTGTTTAACAATTACCAAAAGATCGTGCCACCTGGGTTTGAGGGTAGTGATAGGAATACCTTTATCACAAGAAACAATCTTTCTTGATGTAAATAGTAATGGCCACGACACCTCATCTACTGTAACACCCTGTTTCCCCCAACTTGTAAATATAACTGGACTGGCCAAGAACTATGGCAAACTCATACATATGACTATGTGATGTAAATGGACGTTGAGGAAGAGGTCAATGAATGTGAATAACATTCTGAATTTATTGCAGGGCTGCTGATGAGGGGATGTGCAGAAAAAGAGACCGCGATGGCGGTGGAAGGCACCTGAAAAGGTGGTGTTAGCTTCCACCGAGAATAAAAAATACTGTATTTGGACTCCACTGGCCCGAAGAACCAAAAGTGGCTCGCTGGCCCTAAAATTCAATGACTCGTAGGCTGGTAAGCGGATGGCTTGATGAGGGATGGGATGGTGAACCGCCCATCCGTAGAGCCGTCAGGCCTGATCGGCGCGAGGATAATCATGCCACATGCAACCTCGCGAGAGGACAAGGCGTATGGCAGAGACAATTGAAAGGGCAGATGCGAGGGGAACTCTGGCAGTTTTTATGCAGAGTGAGTGATAGCAGAGAGGAAGGATTGCAACCTTCGCTCCTGGTCACTGGCAGATGGAGAGACGCAGTCTCGACAACATCGTGGTCTCATCTCGGGGGTGGCTAGTGGTAAATCCGTTGGGAGTCGCTACGCCTATGGTTGGGTGGAAACGAGCACCCCTCTCAGTGGTCGCACCCACTTCTGGTGTTATTTCTGATAAGTGTTTTACATATTGCATCTTGAAATTAAAAGACGGATATATATATATATATATATATATGCTCATAGATCTGTGAAATGGTGAACGATTTCAGGGTAAGAATGTCTGTGCAGTTTTGATAGGAATATATAGATATATGCTTATGACAGAGGAAACCATGCATGACTTACGTCGATAAATGAATCTCAATATGCATAAGTTGAACCAAGTCCGACTTCTAGTTCGTTCTCGGGAATTTGTTTCCCCTTATCTGTTTCCAGGAATGCCCTGGATTAGATCTCTTCACCGAGATTCCCTTCTTGGAAAGTTCTTCCAAGAACCTGGAAAAAGGGACTTGAATGGGCAAGTCCTAGTAACCCTGTACGAGGGGGAATGACCCTCTTAAGGTTCCGATATAGTAGTATAGGGATAAGTAAGAAATCGACGAATGAGATCTTTTCGGATGACCCATAGCCATTCATGAACGTCAGATTGACAAAAGTAAACGAGGGCTTTAATTGCCTAAACCCTTTTTCCTCTATCTTCGTGAATAGCGAGGAAATCAGGATCGTAGACCCCCAGGCTCCATGAGAACATCTAGACCATTGGTTTTTCCACGTCCAAAGAGCAGTAGGAAAGGGCGCGACATCAGGACCGATCTGAACCGTCAGATCTTAGCTAGGAAACCCGACAGTCATTAGATCTATAGGGAGATAGATGAGGGTTAAGCCTCGTGAATAGGGATCTCGTGAGTTCGGAGGTTCGCGGGGTAGGATTCCAAAAGTTGGATACTCCAAGTCACGAGTGGCGAAGCCACGAGAGGATCAGAGTCGTCCATCCAGGGAGGACAGGTGGCAGAGATCCAGGGATCTCGTGAGCTCGGAGGTTCGCGGGGTAGGAGTCCCAAAGTTGGAAACTCCAAGTCGCGAGTGGCGAAGCCACGAGAGGATCAGAGCCGTCCATCCGGGGAGGACAGGTGGTAGATATCCAGGGATCTCGTGAGTTCGGAGGTTCGCTGGGTAGGAGTCCAAAAGTTGGAAACTCCAAGTCACAAGTGGCGAAGCCATGAGAGGATCAGAGCCGTCCATCCAGGGAGGACAGGTGGCAGAGATCCAGGGATCTCGTGAACTCGGAGGTTCGCAGGGTAAGGGTCCAAGCGTTTCGTGCTCCAAGTCGCAAGACGCGAGGAGTGAGAAAGAAGGGTAGTCGTTGGATCTGGTTCGCAGGAGAACCGTCGGATCTACACGTAGGATCGGGTATCGGGGTTTCGTAGGTTGAAGCCCTTGATCTTGGCAACAGAAGATGCAAAGTCGCAAAGAGTGATATTCTGACGAGATCAGGACCACCCATTATTTGGGACGCATGTCAAAAGATCCCGAGGAGTCGGGGATCGGAGAATCAGAGTTTTCAAAGGCGTGAAACTCTTACATGTTGGAATCGCGAAACGCGATACTCCGACAAGAAGGAATATAGGTGGGGCCCACGTGATTGACGGGTGGACACGCATCGCCTAGAGAAGGGAGTCAATGCTCCATTGACTTCTCATGTCTCGGGGATTTGCGGGAGAAAGGCATGAGAACTCAACACTTGCACTTACGAAGTCGCGAATAGCGAGAGGAGCTAGAGTTTAGCCTAGCCAACGGTCATGCACAGAGGATGTTGATAGAAGGAAGCTATACCCTTCTCGTGACCTCGGGTATCGGTGAATTGTGAAGAAAATTCGAGGGTCTTTGACTCACGATTCACGAGACCGCGAGTTGTGAAAGACGCCTGGTTTGTTTGGCCTGTGGTCCTAACCCACGATCACAGGGAGGTGAACAGGGAAGAACTAGCTTGCACTAGACCCCCGTAGGACTTTGGGGATTCCGTTCCTTGAGGAAGAACGAAAATTTTTGCTACGTTATAATGGGTATGTTACAAATTGGTATCAGAGCGTGGTTACAACACTCAGCCTGATTGGGCTCATGCACGAGTCGCACATAAACCGCGTTCGAAGCACTCCTACGAGGAGTAACCCCCTGACTTAACTCTCTTGTCTAGGATAAAAAAACTTGGAAAACGAGAACCCGATTGTGTATGCAAGTAAAAGAAGTTATGAATTTATGCGCAATTTATAAAAATGAATTTAGCTCTTGACTAACAACCAGCGTTTGTCTTTGCACTCAAGCGGACGATCAACCGCGGGAATCTACAAATGCAGAGAATGGTGACTCACCAAGAGGTGGGATAAGGCTCCCACAATAGAGATGAAGAGTTTGACGAAAGAAGAGCAATAGGGACCCCTCCAGGCCTAGCTGAGACTATGAGGAGTCTCATGGTCGAATTGCAAAGCTGCAAGGTCGATAATGAAAGGATGATGAAGGAACAAGAAAAACAAACTGAAATTAATGCAGTTCTACTGCAAATCTTATCCGACCTACAACAACAAATGCAGCATGAACCTGAGATGTTGAATCGTGGTCGTGTCA
>SNQJ01S0020234.1:11757-34084 GCA_010110895.2 Picea sitchensis
GTAGACCCCCAGGCTCCATGAGAACATCTAGACAGTTGGTTTTTCCACGTCCAAAGAGCAGTAGGAAAGGGCGCGACATCGGGACCGATCTGAACCGTCAGATCTTAGCTAGGAAACCCGACAGCTGTTAGATCTATAGGGAGATAGATGAGGGTTAAGCCTCGTGAATAGGGATCTCGTGAGTTCGGAGGTTCACGGGGTAGGAGTCCAAAAGTTGGATACTCCAAGTCGCGAGTGGCGAAGCCACGAGAGGATCAGAGCCGTCCATCTCTGGAGGACAGGTGGCAAAGATCCAGGGATCTCGTGAGTTCGGAGGTTCGCGGGGTAGGAGTCCAAAAGTTGGAAACTCCAAGTCGTGAGTGGCGAAGCCATGAGAGGATCAGATCCGTCCATCCGGGGAGGACAGGTGGCAGAGATCCATGGATCTCGTGAACTTGGAGGTTCGCAGGGTAAGGGTCCAAGCGTTTGGTGCTCCAAGTCGCGAGACGCGAGGAGTGAGAAAGAAGGGTAGCCGTTGGATCTGGGTCGCAGGAGAATCGTCGGATCTACACGTAGTATCGGGTATCGGGGTTTCGTAGGTTGAAGCCCTTGATCTTGGCAACAGAAGTTGCGAAGTCACAAAGCGCGATATTCTGACGAGATCAAGAATGCCCATTATTTGGGACGCGTGTCAGAAGATCCCGAGGAGTCGGGGATCGGAGAATCAAAGTTTTTGAAGGTGTGAAACTCTTACATGTTGGAATCGCGAAACACGATACTCCGACAGGCAGGAATATAGGTGGGGCCCACGTGATTGACGGGTGGACACGCATCGCCTAGAGAAGGGAGTCAATGCTCCGTTGACTTCTCGTGTCTCGGGGATTCANGAACTCAACACTTGGACTTACGAAGTTGTGAATAGTGAGAGGAGCTAGAGTTTAGCCTAGCCGGTGGTCATGTGCAGAGGACGCTGACAGAAGGAAGCTATACCCTTCTCGTGACCTCGGGTATCGGTGAATTGTGAAGAAAATTTGAGGGTCTTTGACTCACGATTCGCGAGACCGCGAGTTGTGAAAGACGCCTGGTTTGTTTGGCCTGTGGTCCTAACCCACGATCATAGGGAGGTGAACAGGGAAGAACTAGCTTGCACTAGACCCCCGTAGGACTTTGGGGATTCTGTTCCTTGAGGAAGAACACAAATTTTTGCTACGTTATAATGGGTATGTTACATCTACTTTGGAATTTTTAAACCATCTTTGACCTGTAGCTGGCAGTCCTGTAGCCGAGCTTAAGTATTCCTCATTGAGCTCGAGTTGTATGTCTCCGACTTTAGCCCTACACCCATCGAAGGTGAGGGCGAATTGTTGGGCAACCGAAAGGTTGAAACCCTCGAACCTCTGTATAAACACCAGCCAACCACTGTTTTCTAAATCTTTACGGGCATTATCGAATAGCAAGAGAGTTTGGCTACCATTTGGCTCTATGCGCACCACCGGTGCCATAGACAGGAGCACACGGTGAGCTGGGTGAACATGCAAGGGTTCGAACAGAGTATACGCAGGGTCGATAGCTCACGGGCTTACCCGAACACAATAGAGTTAACCCAGGATAGGGGAAAGGAATTAATGACCGAATGTGTGAAGGTGGTGGAGCTAGCTCAGCCCATGCAAAACAGTCATTTCCCACAGTACAACCGACAACGTATATAGCGATTCAAATCACTATTGCATATGTCAAAAACTATGCCATTCAAACAATAAACGAGATCTATGGTAAGTCGACCAAACATTTGCGCAAGCAATAGTATTAGCATAGTTTTAAAAACCAAAACAATGGTTCGAAATCAACACCAAGGGTTCGATCATATCGAATAAGTGTTGTATGAAATGATTACACCGAGGGTCTAACCACAACGTTCATGTGTTTTCATGAAAACAATGTGCCAAGGTAATCGATGAAAGACTATAGAATATCAAAACACCAATGTATCAAAAACTCGATCATAAGGATATCATCACAGTCTTTTAAAAACGAAGTCATATTAACAATTAAAGAATGCCAAATGAGTAAAGAATGCCAAATATAGGAGATTGTAAATATATTTCAACTAAAGGGTCGATTTGATGCTCTTGGGCCATGAAACATCATGACTCCGATAATGAAAATTTACAATTTTGTATCTATTCGACCATCCCCACATTGCAATGTCAAACTTTAGTAAAAAATATATATTGCCAATTTTGTAAAGATAAAATATCGGAAAAAAAGATTTTGTTTGGTAGACGACTTATTTTTATATTTCATCCCATTATAATTTTATTATTAAATTGTTTATCTTGTTTATAATTTGTGTGTGGGTTGATTCATAATTTAATTGACAATTTCACTTAAAAGAACCCATGTTTAATATAGTTTTATACTTAATGTTGTTAGTAGCGTTTGTGTAGTCTATTTGTTTCGAGACATTGTTAAAAACTAAAAAGATTGATCAAACAATATTTTATTTTGATTCAATTAAATTGAATAAATTATAATTTTATTGGACAATTGACTTGCTTGATCCTTCTCAACTTATTTTTGAACTTAGCACAAGTATGAGAGTATATGAGATAATGTAGATTGTCTTAAAAAGTTTTCATAGCCTAGTTTCCTATAAGCACTAAGTTATATGTCTTATAACATGCAAACACAAATGCACTCCTAAATCTATGACCAAAATCATATATATGCTCCTTCTGAATAATGGATACTACTTACTTCAAATTTTTCCATCTTAGGGTTTTGTATTTGCAAAAGAAAGCTTTTTGGGCTACTCTACAACAAAATATCATTGTTGGGATTATCCTTGTAGAGAAACACATTAATGGATGATCTATATTTCATGACCATTAGTTAAAGTGACCAATTTCTCATGAGATTGAATAGTCCAATTACCACTCACTAGGTCGAGTGAAATTTCTCATGAGCTTGAATAGTCTAGTCAACACTCATTTCAGTAGGTGAATCACAAAGGTGAATAAGTGGGGTTGAAACTAGCAAAATGAATCACAAAGCATCATTCATCACCTTCGAGGCTTGCACCTAATAATCAAGACCTCTTTAGAAGGTCAATGCTCATCCGAGCACACTTAACCATGGATTTAGTGAAAACACTCAACTTGCTACCCCGTTTGAAAAATATTAACAAGTATTGTGCCTTAGGAATTATTCATAAGCTCCTTACACTCTTTCTTTAGCAATTTGTGAGGCTTTCATACTCCAACATATGAAATATCATTTTTTGGATTATCTATATAGATAAAATCATTAGTGCATCACCCATCTCCAATGAGCATTAATCAAAATGATTAACTTCTCATGAGCTTAAATAATTCAACATTCATTACATTTGGTGATGATATGTGAAAGTGGAAGTCTCAATAATGACATCGTGAAGGTTAAATCCCTAGTAGATTGATTGGGAAAAGTATAATGTTACTTTGAGTATGAGAAGGTTGAAGATTCTCAAAGAACAAAGTTCAAAATCACAAGGTTGAAGAGACATGTGACGTTATGGTGGGAGTTTGTGTAGCAAGAGAGAACACACAAGAACAAGATATCAAGATTGACGGCGAGGGGATTATAACAAGAGAGAACACAGAAGAACAAGAAGAAGATAGTAAGATGGTCCATAAGTTGTGCGAGAAATTCTTGCCAGGGGATTATAAACATACACTATTTAAAAATTGTGGACGGTCAAGAGGTGCAAGCATTCTCAATACCCGAATGAGGCGTGAATTCAAATCCACTTTCCATATGATAGCAGGCAAAATTCCAGTTTTACACTCAGGTTGTCTTGGAAATTGTCGAATTTTAAACGTCCGTCCACCATAATGTTAAGAAAAGCCTTTGCATGTAAATGGGAATTTTTTCTAGTGGTATGATTCTTGCTTTGGCTGTGAGAAGTCCCGAGTTCAATTTTCTGAATTCCACAATTTGTATCCTGTTTTTCCAGAAAATGAAAAATATCCCATCGTGTAACGCGGAAACGGGAAGTTTGGTGTAGTGTTAAATGGAAGCGCATAATGCCTAACGGTTTTCTTCACAGAAATTAGCGGAAAATGAAGCGCATAATGCGTAACGGTTCTTTTAAATGAAATTACCGGAAAATATGTATGTATATAATCATCTGAAATCATTGAAGATGATCTTTAACCTTACGAACAAGGTGCACGGTGGATTGTTATAAGAGTCTGTAACGAATAAAGCCTAAAAAGTCCAGATAAGACTGCACAGCCAAAATGTGAAACAAGTCGGGGGCACATTCCGAGAAATGATCTCGAGACCTCTCGCACCATACGCGATAATCAGACAACTACGACTATACCAAATGCCCTGGTTATATACTTAATATTACTAGCAACTGTGTAGTCCATTTGTTTCAAGACCATGTTAAAAACTAAGAGGATTGATCAAATAATGTTTTATTTTGATTCTACAAAATTGAATAAATTATAACTTTATTGGAAAATTGACTTGCTTCACCCTCCCCAACTTATTTTTAAACTTAGCACAAGTATCAGAGCATATGACATCATGTAGATTGTCTTAAAAAGTTTTCATAGCCTAGTTTCCTATACCCACTAAGTTATATGTATTATAACATGCAAACACAAATGCACCCGTAAATATATGACCAAAATCATATTGATGCTCCTTGTGAATAATGGATACTACTTGCTCCAAATTCCTTCATCTTAGGGTTTTGTATTTGCAAAAGATAGCTTTATGAGTTAGTCTACAACAAAGTATCATTTTTGAGATTATCTGTGTAGAGCAATGCATTAATGCATGATCTATATTTCATGAGCATTAGTTGAAGTTGTTGTATTCGTTAATGCGGAAACACAAATATCACATGATAATCAATAAACACGCAGATAAGAAACACATATTTCACATGATTCACCCAAACGTTGGGCTACATCCACAGAGAAGAGGTATCGGTTGTCTTATTATTCAAATCATGGAGATTACAACAGCTCACTCACACTCATTGTCTACCTCTATGGGCTTACAAAATATATAAGAATACACAGTTACAAAGAACTGATTATTGAAAACGCATCTCTAATTTTGTCTCATTGGTTTCAACCAATCACTGATTTATAGGATCTAGAATCCTAAACTTGGAAATGTGTTGTCACCGTTTTCAACAATCTCCACCTTGACAACAATTAACATGATACCTTGCTCATTTGTTTGTTCATCAACTTTTCTGCAAGACAAGAGAAACCAAGAACCAATGTAGCTTCTCTAACAATATTGGTTTTGTGAATATGTCTGCGCAGTTCTCTTTTGTATGAACTTTCACAAGAGAGACTCCACGTTCATCGATGACCTGTCTTACAAAATGGTGCTTGATAGGTATATGTTTTGTTTTACTATGGTAGGTTGAATTCTTAGCCAAGTGAATAGCACTTTGACTATCACAAAGTAACTTTACTTTGTACTGCATCCTTCCAAACTCACCAATCAAATCTTTCAACCAAACTGCCTCTTTGCAATCATGTGAAGCAGCTACGTATTCTGCTTCTGTAGTGGATAAAACAACAATGTTCTGTATCTTTGACATCCAACTAATAGCTCCACCTGCAAGAGTAAAGACATACCCTCAAGTCGACCTTCTCTTGTCCAAATCACCTGCAAAATCAGAATCAACATATCCACAGACTAATTCACAACCACTATTATAGGTGATATAATAATCACTTATGCCCCTCAGATACCGAAGCACCCATTTCACTGCTACCCAGTGCTCTTTACCTCGATTTTCTATATACCTGCTGACAACCCCAACTGCATGTGAAATATTTGTCCTTGTACTAACCATCGCATAAATTAAACTTCCTACTGCATTAGCATATGGTATTCGAGACATATATTCCTTTTCTTCTTTTGTACTAGGACATAAACTTGAAGAAAGCTTAAAATGGGAAGCCAAAGGGACTGAAATTGGTTTCACATCGTTTGTACCAAACCTCAAAAGTATCTTCTCAACATACTTCTTTTGTGACAACCAAATCTTACCATTCCTCCTGTCTATGAATATCTCCATGCCCAAAATCTGCCTTACTCCTCCTAGATCTTTCATATCAAACATCCTAGCCATCTAATCCTTTAACTTGTTGATATCAGTTATGCTTTTTATTGCTAAAAGCATATCATCAACATACAATACTAAGATAATGAATATGTCATTATTGAATTTCTTAAAGTAGACACAATGATCATACTCACTCCTTGTATAATTCTAGCTCACCATGAAAAAGTCAAATTTCTTGTACCATTGTCTGGGCGACTGCCTCAGACCATACAATGATTTCTTGAGCCTGCAAACAAATTTCTTGCTACGATTATGAATGAACCCTTCTAGTTGTTCCATGTAAATTTCCTCATCCAAATCTCCATGTAAGAAAGCAGTCTTAACATCTAGTTGCTCCAACTCCAAATCAAGTGACACAACTAATGCTAACACAATTCGAATTCAAACAGACTTAACAACTAGTGAAAAAATATCACGAAAGTCAATACCTTCTTTCTGAGAATACCCTTTCGCAACCAACCTTGCTTTGTACCTTTCCACCTTATCATCAAAACCCTTCTTTAGCTTTTAGACCCACTTGCAACCTACAGTTTCTCTGTCTCTTGGAAGTTCTACTAGTTCCCATGTAGCATTCCTCTCTAATGCCTTCATTTCATCCTTCATCGCTTCTTTCCATTTATCACTGCTAGAACCCTTCACAACTTCTTGATAGCATGAAGGTCCATCATCATTAGTACTTAAAGAAACTGATGAAACAAAATCATCATACCTTCTTGGAGGATTTCTGACCCATGTAGACCTCCTTAGGGAAGTTTGTGGCTCATCCACAATCTGTTGACTGTCATCATCAACCATGTCTTCCTCTACTATAGGAAAATCTTCATAAACATCTTCTGAAACTTGTTCATGTTCACTTTCATTAGTTTCAAATTGAATTTGATGATACTTTGGTGCTTCTCCCTGTTTCATTTGAACATCTACATTTGATTTGATGAGAGATGATTCATCAAATATTACATCTCTGTTAATGGTGATCTTGTGGGAAGTAGTATCCCACAACCTGTACCGCTTAATACCATCACCATATCCAACAAAGATAATACTTTTTTATTTTGGATCTAATTTAGAACACTGATGTTTATGAATTAGAGCATAGGCTTCACAACCAAAAACTTTAAGATTAGAATAATTACAAGGATGACCTTTCCATACCTCTTCAGGAATCTTGCACTCTATTGATGTTGATGGTGATCGATTCACCAGATAACAAGATGTAGTTACTGCTTCTGCCCACAACTCTTGTTGCAAGTTGGCATTACTCAACATACTCCTTACTCTCTCTAGAAGAGTCATGTTCATGCGTTCAACAACTCCGTTTTGCTGAGGAGTATATGAAGTGGTTTTATGCCTATCGATCCCAAATTATTTGCAATAGTTTTCAAATTCCATTGACGTAAATTCACCACCATTATTAGTTCTTAAACATTTAATGGATCTACGAGTGCTCTTTTCCACTAAATCTCTAAACTACTTGAAAACATTAAATACATCAGCCTTTCTTTTCAACATATAGATCCACACCTTCCTAGAGAAATTGTCTATAAAAGGTACAAAATATGATGATCCTCCATACGAAATAGTAGGGGATGGCCCCCAAACATTAGAATGGATATAGTCTAGGATTCCTTCACTGGTGTGTCTTCCGGTTTTAAATTTCTTCCTATTATGTTTTCCATAAACACAGTGCTTGTAGAAATCTAACTTTAAATACTTTAGACTATGAAGCAATTTGCGATCAGATAATACCTTCAATCCTTGTTTTCTCATATGGACCAACCATTGATGCCACGGTCGAACATGATCACTGTCATTCTCAGATACTGATGTCGCATGATCTGACTCAGTTCTTCCTTCTAACAGAAACAGGTTACCAACCTTCTTTGCTTTCATAACCAGTAGAATTCCTTTGTATACCTTCATAACTCCACCTTGAAAAATACTCTTGTAACCTCCTATGTGTAAGACTCCCAAAGATATTAGGTTCTTCCTAAGCTCAGGTACATGTCTTACATCAGTTAATATTCTAACAGTTCCATCAAACATCTTAATTCGAATGCTACCAATTCCCACAACTTTACATGAGATATCATTGCCCATGTAAACAATTCCATCATATATATATTGATAAGTAATAAACCAATGTCTATGAAGACACATGTGGTTTGAAGCACCAGAATCTAATAACCACTATTGATCATGACATGAACCAATACTAATTGATAAAACTTCATCAGTCATACCTGAACCTGTTTTTGAACCTGTTTCGGTTTCATTTTCTTCCTTCGCCTCTTTTGGAGGGTGTTCTTTGGAGGCTTGTTGTCACTTCCAACAATCCTTCTTCAGGTGTCCAGATTTTCCACAAAACCAACACTTAAGATTTCTCTTTCTTCCCTTCGACTTTGACTGAGAGAAATATCCCTGAGCGTGTCCTCTTTCTTTAGTTCTTCCTCTGATCACCATTTCCTTTGATGTAGAGGTTTCTTGATTGGATTTCTTCTTGTTTCCTCAGACAGTAGTGCTCCAACAATATCATCAAACTCAATACTTTCTGTTGAATTGAAACTAATAAAGGTAACAAAGTGATCCCATGACACGGGCAAAGAACATAATAATGTAATCGCCTTATCTTTAGATTCAAATTTCACTTCCATGCTAGTCAATTGGACTAAAAGAGTATTAAAAATATTTAAATGATCAGTTATTTCCGTACCTTCCTTCATGCGAAAACTGTACAATTTCCTTTTGAGGAAGATCTTGTTCGTCAAGGATTCTGTCATATACAATCTTTCCATCTTTGTCCATAAACCAATTGTTGTCTTCTCCGAGACAATATTGAACAGGACATCATCGGCCAAACACAGGCGTATGGCACTCAATGCTCTCGCATCCATCTCATCTCAGTCATCATCTATTATGGTCACAGGTTGCTTTTCTTTTCCCAAAAGCACCTTCACCATGCCTTGTTGCACAAGCATTTCATGCATCTTAACCTTCCAGATCTCGAAATTGTTCTTGCTATTGAACTTCTCAATTTCGAACTTAACACTCTGCATCTTTGCCTTTAGAGGAAACATTCCCAAAAACACCACTACTTATAATAACCAAGGCCCTTTCAAAAGATATGTGTAGGAATGATGGTATAAACTTTACAAGGTTCAATAAAAGAGTTTAATAAAAAACATTTTTTACTAACCTCACCCTTTTAATTTACTTTATACCTCCAATTTTTTCACTCCAAAAAAAAAAACTTTAAAACATATAGACCCACGTCACTTGACATTTTTTTTTAATTAAAAAACTCTCCTCCACCTTTACATATTTTATTTAATTCCAAAATATAATAAAACCTTTCCACTTTCATATAAATCCATACCTTTAATTTTTCAAAAGGAATAATCATACAAGTGTTTTATAAAGGAGGTCAGTGCTCCTTTGGGTATATAGACAGGCGCCGAAGTAAAATTAAGAAATTTTCGTAAGTCCACTACCTAGATTGACGCTCCCTTTGGTAGGTAAAGTGAGTGTTGATTTACGATCGACGGTCCCTCTAAGATCCCAGTGCTCTTTCTAATTGGTGCTACCCCTAGACATGTTGCCCAGCGTCGACACTCCCTTCACAATGGTATCCAAGAACTGATGTAAAAGTCTACGCTCCCTTGGAAAAGACGACACTGGTCAACACCCTATCAACGTTTCTCATTTTTAGCAGCTTCCAACTTGGCCTTGATACCAATTGTTATATTAGTTAATACAAAAACACAAATATCACATGATAATCAATAAACATGCAGATAAGAAACATAGAGATTTCACATGGTTCACCCAAATGTTAGGCTACGTCCACCAAGCAGAGGTATCGGTTGTCTTATTATTCAGATCATGGAGATTACAACAGCTCACTCACACTCATTGTCTGCCTCTACGGGCTTACAAAATATATAAGAATACACAGTTACAAAGAACTGATTATTGAAAACGCATCTCTAATTTTGTCTCATTGGTTTCAACCAATCACTGATTTATAGGATCTAGAATCCTAAATTTGGAAATTCGTTGTCACTGTTTCCAACAAAAGTGACCAATTTTTCATGAGATTGAATATTCCAATTACCACCTACTACGCTGAGTGAAATTTCTCATGAGCTTGAATAGTCTACTCAACACTCATTGCACAAGGTGAATCACAAAGGTGAATAAGTGGGGTTGAAACTAGCAAAATGAATCACAAAGTATCATTCATCACCTTCGAGGCTTGCACCTACTAACCAAGATTTCTTGAGAAGGTCAATGCTCATCCAAGCACACTTAACCATGGAGTTATTTCCTATAGTGTAAAACACTCAACTTGCTAGCCTACCTGATTTGAAAAATATTTGCAAGTATTGTGCCTTACAAATTATTCATTTAGAGCTCCCTACGCTCTTTCTTTAACAATTTCTACGGCTTTCATAGTCCAACATATGAAATATCATTTTTGGGATTATCTACATACCGAAAATCATTAGTGAATCACCCATCTCCAATGAACATTAGTCAAAATGATTAACTTCTCATGAGCTTAAATAGTCCGCTCAACATTCATTGCATTGGGTGATGATATGTGAAAGAGGAAGTCCCAATATATGATGGCATTGTGAAGGTTGAATCCCTAGTATATTGATTGGGAAAAATACAATGTTACTTTGAGTATGAGAACGTTGAAGATCCTTAAAGAAAAAATTCACAATCACAAGGTTGAAGAGACATGTGATGCTATGGTGGGAGTCTGTGTAGCAAGAGAGAACACACGAGAACAAAAATAAGATATCAAGATTGAGTAAGATGGTCCAAAAGTTGTGCAAGAAATTCTTTCCAGGGGATTATAAACATACACTATTCAAACAAGTGTAGAACCTTTGATATCACTCTAGTTTCACAATATTCCCCAAATCCGTCATAGATGAAACTATGCAACAACAAATTTCTACCAAATTCGCACTACTCTTGGCCCATACAAGCACAATGTTGAATCAGAATCTTCGATACCAATTTGTAACATACCTAGCCTCCAAGTTGAGCCACATTGCTACAAAAATGACATGGCATATCTCTGATACTAGATTGTAACATACCCACCTGCTAATATGAAATTAAAAAAATCCCAATACATATTAAAAATGAACCAAGGGTCAACATGCCCATAATTTAACATGCATCTAACAACATAATAAAAAACCATGAATGAAACTATTCAAACAAAACAACAAAGACACAACATTCAATAAAACACATACACAATGGAAATGACATCATAAACATTAAAAAAAAACCTCATATGTTTATAAAGTAACAAACTAGATGCTTACGAAAGACGTTCCTCCTAGCCATAGGCTTGATGTTGATTTTATCTCAACAACAAGCCACCCCGAACCTAAGGTTATGAGTCCATAAGGAGATACGACCCTCTTGGATGTCCATTGTTCGCATTCAACAACCCAAAACTTAGGTTCTACTCCAACAACAATTCCAATCCACTAGCTCTCTTCCTCACAACCTACACAACCCAAGAAATGGGATATGCCTTCACTATACGTAGTCCCTCATGCCTTCCCACTTCCCTCCGAGGATCCAGTGCACTCAATTGGTCAGGAATATCACAGTTGGGGACTCCAAGAACTCTCAGCTTCTTTAGGAGTGTTCATAACAGCCTTCACAAGGCTCTTGAGCCATTTCCTCAAAAGAAAATTCTCTACAGGAACCCAACCCATTTTTATCAACACACGAACCACATTTCCAACATCAATACAACCCAGTAATGGCTTCCTTCAAGAACAACATGGGTGGTTCTCTTCCAAGCACTCAATTTCTCCTTTACTACCCAAAAATCAGCATGTAAAACTCTCCTCTTTTTCCATACAAATTTCCTTTTCTCCCATGCATGTTGACTCTCACAGTCCCCATTGTTGATTATACTTCAACCCCATGGTTCCAATAACTATGGGATGTGACTCACACCCACCCTCTTACATGAATTGAAGGTTTGAGTATCTAACAAGTCAAAGGGAGGATTATATGGTATTGGCACTTTAACTCAAGAAAATGATATGGGTTTCCCTTGGGTCCTCCTTTAGCCCCCTCTCTTGTGGAATCGTAGCCCCCCATCATTTTTGTCCCTCTCGTATCGTAGCCAAAAAAAAATTATTTTTATTATTTATTTCAATTTACAAATTATACAATTCGCCCCACTGTCATAGTAATCAATATGGGCTCTTCACCCCAAACATCTCGGATCACTATCCTAAATCACATTTATAAAATTACATTATAAGCCAAGGGGATCAAAACTGGGGATGTTACAAGCCCTGCCCTTTTATTTCTGCAATGTCCTCGGTGCACAACACCATATAGGTGTACATACATATTAAAAAACTAGGCTCTCCCGCCTAATATCACGCATGCATTCTAGCCAAAACATAAATACATAGGAACTTCGGTACAAAACCCATAGATACATAGGTACTTTGGCCCAAAAACCATAGATACATAAGCACTATGTCCTCAAAACCCATACATAAGGATTTTACAATTTATAATTATCACAACAATTCCAGTCAACAGTCTCTCATTCCACTTAGTCTCTACAACCCAAGGAACTGTACCCCCTTCTCTGCTCTACATTCCCTCAGGATGTACCACTTCCCTCGAGGGCCTCAGCTTAGACCGACCAGGAAGTCTTGGAGATGTGGCTTTAGAAATCCCAACAACAACCAATTTCACAATTTTTTGATCCCCACAACAATTCCAACCAACAAACTCTCATTCCCCTCAACCTGCATAGCCTAAGGAAGTGTACCCCCTTCTCTTCACCACAGACCCTCAAGTTGTACCACTTCCTTCCAATAGTCCAACATAAGGTTGGCTAGGAAGGCTCAAAACTGTGTTTCTAAGAACTCCAATTGTTATAACATAATTTTCCAACTTTCAAAATAGTTTCAAATGTTCTTCCCGCATTGCATCTTCAACTTCCACTTGACTTTTATCTTCTATTCTCTTCTGGAGCTATTCTTCCTTTTAGTTGTAGCTGGTATTTCATTCATTTTTCCTTTGTAATAAACCACCTCTTAGTGTTCTTCATTTTTTCATCTATCCCTATAACATCCACTGAGAAACATACATGTTATATTTGTTTTCAAATAACAATTATACCATTTACAGGAGTTCCCAACTCCACAATGTAAACATTTGTTTAAAATTAAGTTTGCAATCATAATTCAATGCTTATATGTATGTATATATTGTGTTTCACAAAGCTTCCATGGGCAAAAATTCAACTCAATTTTCTTTCCTGACACACCCTCATGATTTCAGCCACCATACCATCTACATTAATCAAGTTTCCTCTTCAATGGTACACAATCCCTTGGGTCATCCATCATTTTCCAAGGTGTTCTTGTGCAAGGAGAGAACCAACTCATTACCAGACTTCCACTAGCATTCCATAACATGTGGCAATCATAGAGTTCTAGTGTCATAACAATAGCCGTATTCCTAAGCTTTCTAGCTTCAATGGCCATCATCTCATTTGTATCACACATTGTTGTGCTTGGTTTTCCACTTGGGTGAGAAAAATCAATGCACTTAATTACCTTGTTAGACCAACAAGATAATACATAAAAGAGTTAGTTGATTAGTAGATCAAGCACAAAGAAAATAAGAAAATAAATAACAAGAAAAATACAACTAAACTAAGCATGCATGAAACTCAAATGAAAATGTAATGTTCCCAAGCCAATTTTTTTTCTTGGAACACTAACTGACCACTGATTTACTTGTTTGTTTGTGTGTGTTTGCAAGTTGGCCTCTCAAGTTTTGGCCTCAGGGTTATATTCATTTATTAAGCACAGATCTGAAGATATACTCAATGAAAATACAAGATCTAACTAGTACACAAGATATGGAAACAAATAGCATAGATATGACCTTTATTATTATGAAGAGCAAGAACGTGATACAAAGTGGATGCAGATCTGGAATAACATCAGATGGCTCCAAGAGATAATATATGAGCTTCTACAAAATGCTCCAGATAAGACAATGCAAGTCTCCAAGGGTTGGATATATAGTGAAGTTCAATGCAACAAGAACCAAGGTCAAGTCCAAACCCCCATGGCTGATGACACATCCTGCTGAAGAGATAAGAAGACCAATATTTCGGCCCATCTGAAGGAGATCTCCAAATAGTACCAAACTCCACAGAAATATAGATTGGGGCAAGTAGAATCCCTCCCTAAAGTCTCAAGTCAAGATGCCAAGGCCTACCCCTCCAAACTGCTAAAACCCTAATCAAGGTTGTGCCCTCGTAAAGACTGTCAAGCTCAATATTGCAGCCCTAATGGAGGAAGCCTTCAAATACCCTGAAAATCTCTAGAAACATAGATCGAGCCACCACAATCTACTGGGAGAAGTCTCAGGGTCAAATCTGAGGTATAACCCCTCCAAACTGAATAGATCCGAATCAATGTTGCACCCTCCTTCTCTAAAAAACGTCCCAAAGCTCCAAATAATAATCTAGCAAGACTAACCCTCCCAAAATACTCCAAATCTGATGAACAAGGCCCTGCAAGTAATACCCAGGTGCTAGAATGTCAATAGACCCTGTTAATAAGCTGGATCGAACTCCTCTTGAAGAAATGATATGCCCTTGCTGGAAAACCCTCAAGGGTACGACCTGCTAACCTCCTAAATAGACGATGGTACCTGTGAATACTACAGAATGGCATGGATGGAGTGTTTCATCCCCGAGACCAAGCTTGGAACAAGGTGAGTGGAATATTTCACCATTGAGTTGTTCTCTAGGGTTTGTATTCTCAAAACTCTAAAAACTGTGTGCTGAAGATCTGAATAGCCAAATGCAATATGATCCAATGTGAAATGAGAGGTGCGCCCTAGGATCTCCTTTATACCTCTTTCTATTTCCCTGTTGAGTTAGGTTAACCCTAAGGTTCAACTCCTAACTCATCCTCCAACTCTCTATTCCTTCAGTGAATTACTTTTTACCTTTTTAAGTCAACTTCAAATTATAACATTGAGTTAGCTAACTTCTTCCCCATGCTGGATGAGACTATGGTCTAGTGAGGATGTCTAGACCACTAAATCTCTCCATACCTCTTCATCAAGAGGTGGGGGACATTGAAATCTCCCCTGCTAGAAATTGCTTGTCCACAAGCAATTCCGAACCCATGTCCTGTATCACCTGTTCATTCTCCCAGGTGGAATCCTCAATGGGCAATTCCTTCCATTTGACTAAGTATTATCTGACGCTCCTCCTCTAGAGTTTCTTCTCCCTAACCTCCAATATTTCCTATGGCACCAATATCAATTTCCCTTCCTCGTCTAAAGGTGGCAGTACCTCAAGTGGGGTGATGTGTTGGCCAATGGCCCGCTTCAGGCATGACACATGGAAAACTTTGTGTATCTTGCTGCCCTGTGGAACCTCAAGTTCATAAGCCATGACCCATACCTTTCTATTGATCTTGTAGGGTCCAAAGAACCGAGGTTGGAGATTTTCTGCTCCACTCCTTTTTATAGAAGCCTGTGTGTATGGTTGGAGCCTTAGGTAGACGAAGTCATCAACCTCAAAATTATGCTCTACTCGGTGTTTGTCTGCTTGGACCTTCTGCTAATTCTATGCCATTTGTAGATGATCCTTTAGTTCACTGAGTATGTCTTGTCTCTGTTGCACCCAATCCTGTACCATCGGAGCTCTGTTATCACCAAAGGAAATCTCTACAAAAGAGAGTGGTTCATAACTGTACAAATCCTTGAATGGATTCATACCTATGGACATATGATACGCGATGTTGTAATAGTATTCACCTAGGTGTAGCCACCTAACCCATTCCATTTGCTTCCCTGCTACATAATTCCCGAGGTATCCTTCTACCCACTTGTTGACTATTTCGATCCGCCCATTGGTCTAAGGATGATAACTGGTGCTAGGGGTCAAAGTCGTACCAACCAACCTGAATAACTCCTACCAAAAGGTGCTCATAAACCGACTATCCCTATCACTAACAATGGTTTTGGGTAGACCATGTAGTCTGAAGATCTCCCTGAAGAATAATTCAGCCACTTGTGTTGCACTGAAGTATACAGTAGCAATGGAGAAGAAGTGTGCAAATTTAGTTAGCCTATCCACCACTATGAAAATACAATCCTTACCCTGTGCCTTTGGCAATCCTGTGATGAAGTCCATGGAGATGCTCTCCCATTTGTTCTCTAGGGTGGGTAGAGGTTGTAGCAGTCCTGTTGGATGTGTGTTCTCATACTTTTTTTCCTGGCAAGTAGTACATTGCTTGATGTGACTCATCACATATTCTTTGTGGCCCCTCCATGAAAACCTTTATGTTACCTGCTTGTATGTTTTGCCAATCCCTTGGTTCCTTGCCACCGATGAATTATGACATGCCCATAGTATCTTGGCCTTGAAGGCTAACTCAATAACCAATAAAATTCAGCCCTTGTAGTATATCATGTCATCTATGACTCTGAAGTTGCAATCCTATATTTTCCCATTCATCAACTGACAAGCGAACTGATTTTTGGAATATTCCACCAAGAGGTGGGACTTCCAGTCAACCGAGATATTGGTCATGGCAGAAACTAATGGTCGTTTAGACAATGCATCGGCAACTATGTTGTTCTTCCCTTTGACAAATTCAATGTCAAATTCATAGGCTTGTGTCTTGCTGACCCACTTCTGTTGTCTCTCAGTCAAGTCCTTTTTTTCTAAGAAGTGATTAAGGTTGTTGTCGTTTGATCTCACTACAAATCTTGCCCCTACCAAGTATTTCTTGAATTTGGCCAAGGCGTGCATGATAGTCAACATTTCCTTGTCATAGATAGTGTAAAGGAGCTCAAGGCCCCTCAAATTTTGGCTCTCATAGGCAAGGGGATTCCTACTCTGCATCAGTACAGCCCCAATGCCCTCCCCGGATGCATCACACTCTAAGATGAAGGGTTGGCCAAAATATGGCAAGGCTAAAACTGGGCATGTGCTCATCACGTTTTTCATCGTGTTGAAAGTAGACTATGCCTCTTCACTCCACCTGGAATCTCCCTTCTTATTCAAATTGGTCAAAGGTGCACAAATTTGTGAGAACCCTTTCAAAAACCTCCTATAATAGCTGCAAATACTAAGAAATCCCCTCAACTCTGTAAGAGTCTTGGGTGTGGGCCAGTCAAGTATCCCTTGAATCTTCTCTTGGTGTACCTGTATCCCTTTAACTCCAATGATGTGTCCCAAGTAGAGGAACTCTGTCATCCCAAATTCACATTTGGACTCCTTGGCATACAAGGATTGGTCCTGCATGATAGTTAAAATATGTTCCACGTCCTGAAGGTGCTCCTCCCAAGTCTTGCTATAGATCAACAAGTCATCAAAGAACACAAGAATATGCTTCCTCAACTTCTTGTTGAAGACATGGTTCATACATGAATGAAATGTGGCAGTGCATTGGTTAATCCAAATGGGATCACTAAGAATTCATATTGGTCATAGTGACACCTGAAGGAAGTTTTGGGAATGTCCTCCTCCCACATTTTGATCTGATGATAACCAAAGCGCAAGTCAATATTTTTGAAGTAAATAGCCCCATGGAGCTCGTCCAATGGCTCATCAATCCTCGGAATGGGATACCTATTTTTGATAGTCTTCTTGTTTAGTGCCCTAAAATCAATGCACATGTGCATAGTTCCATCCTTTTTCTTGACCAGTACCACTAAAGAGGCAAAAGGACTGGAACTTGATCTAATGTGACCCATGTATAAGAGTTATTTGATGGCCTTCTCTATCTCTTCCTTGTACTTCTTTGGGTGTCTGTAGGGCATGGTGATGACTGGATTTCCCCCCTCTTCCAACTCAATGATATGCTCAAATCCCCTATATGGTGGCACTCCTGATGGAATGGGTCAAAACACCTTACTGTGTTTGTCAATGATCCTATAGATATCTGGTGCATAGTGAACCTTCCCCTTTTTGTCCACACGTGCCAAAATCTTTCACTCAACAACATATACAATATCCTCTCTCCTGAAAAATGGCCTCCATACGCTTTGTTGTGACTACCCTGGCAGTGTTTCCTGTCATGGCTCTAAGGAATACCTTTCTTCCATTCTCCTCTGTGAAAGACATCTCCATGGTCTTGTAGTTGGTGGTGATAGGCCCCAATGTACTGAGCTACTGTACTCCAAGGATTATATTTGTATCCGGGAGTTCCATCACATAAAATTCATGTGCTAAATCATGCCTACCTAGTGTGAGCTTCATCCCCAGAATGTACCTGTTACAAGGCATGGTGCTTCCTCCTGCCACCTCCACCTTGAATCCTTCAAACTCAATTGTGGGTATATGCCTCCTTTGTAGCAATGTTGAGTCAATGAAGTTGTGAGAAGCACCCCCATCAATCAACACTAACACCTTTTTCCCCTGCAATACTCCTCTCATCCTGAAGGTGTTGTACTTGGGTACCCCAATGATGGATGCCAATGTAGCCCTCTCCTTTGTTGCACTGTCGTGACCTGTAGCCTCCTCTTCTATAGTTTCAGTGGTGTCTTCCCCTATGTTTTGGATGTGGCCTAAATCCTCATCCTATTCATTATTAGATGTCACCTCAATGTAATGAACCTGTCCATGGCCCATACACTTGTGGTATGGGTTCCACGACTCTTTGCATGTGTAGCATAGTTGTTTTCTTCTTAGTTCTCTACTAGTGTTCTCATCCATCCTACCCTTTCCCCTGTCGAACCCTCTTGGGTCTCTTCCTCCTGGATTCATTGGAGGTCTTTGGTCTCTCCCTCCAGTGTTTAGAGGTGGTTTAGGCACAAATTTCGGTTTTACAGCTAGGCCTAGATCTCTCGTCCTCCATTTAGCATCCTGTAAGTTGGTAGTCTTAAAATCCTTAACCCAACCCTTTAAGGGTTCCATCAAACCCTCTGTGAAGAGCATCATGAGTTTAGACTATGACATGTCCTGTACCATGATTACTAGCCTCTAAAACTCCTCAATATAAACTTTGGGTGCTCTTGTTTGTCTGAGTTGTGTGAGTTCCTTGAAATGTAGTTCTGGATCCCCTTGGTCAAACCTGTCAATGACCCTCTGACTAAACTCTGTGTATGCCACTATCTGATTGTGGCCAAGTGTGGTCAACCCATGGTACCACCAGTCATGAGATTTTCCATCCAAGTACATGGTGGAAAACTTGATGGCATACATATTCCTCATAGGGTTAAGCTGCAGGTAAGTGTCCAGTTTTTGTACCCACTCATGTGCAGTCATCTTGGTTGAACCATCAAAGTAGGGGATCTCCATCTTCTCAGCCCTGTGCTCAAGCTCATAGATGTCCCTATGGTATGGCCTGGGCTTGCTTCTGAATTTTAATCCACAGAAATGATCTAAGGTGATCTTCCTCTGAATTGGTAGGCTTAGCGAGTTGTACTCTCTGGTACACTGCTCAAACTGATCCTGAAAGTCGTGTGGGTGGTCGAACTGTGTTGGTTCATATATAAATGAGGGAAAGTAAGGTATGGGAGTGGTCCTGCTACCTGTTCGTCCCTGTGGTGATCCCCCTCCATGGCTTCCCTATGAATGATGATAGAGAACATGTTCTTGTTGATATTTGTTCCCTCCATGAGATCCACTAGTTTCCTTGTTGGCATAGGATTCTGGGCCTTTCCCCTTATGAGTCATCTCCAACAAGATTTGTGTTATCTTTGTTTGGTTCTCATCTACCTTTCTCAAGGTCATTGATAATTCGACATGTCCCCTATGAGTTGCCTCCTGGTTTTCCTGTAGGTGATTTACAAGGTCACTCTATGATACCCGTATGGAATGTTGCAATTCCTTAGCAACCCGTGCTAGTGTTTGTGACTCACTGTCCTCACCTGACCCTTCCATTTCATCCTTTGTTTCCTCTGTCTGTCTCCTCCTTCTTCCCATATAAATGCCACTGAATTTCTGCATGCACTAATCCTCACAGGATGGGAGGATCAGAGCTCTCATACCACAGTAATGTTCCCAAGCAAATGTTTTTGCTTGGAACACTAACTGACCACTGGTTTACTTGTTTGTTTGTGTGTGTTTGTAGGTTGGCCTCTCAAGTTTCGGCCTTAGGGTTATATTCAATTATTAAGCATAGATATGAAGATATACTCAATGAAAATACAAGATCTAACCAGTACACAAGATATGGAACCAAATAGCATAGATCTAACCTTTATTATTATGAAGAGAAAGAACCTGATATAAAGTGGATGCAGATTTGGAATAACATCAGATGGCTCCAAGAGATAATATATGAGCTGCTACAAAATGCTCATGATAAGACAATGCAAGCCTCCAAGGGATGGATATACAATGAAGGTCAATGCAAGAAGAAACAAGGTCAAGTCCAAAACTCCCTGGTTGATGGCACGTCTGGCTGAAGAGATAAGAAGACCAATATTTCAGCCCAGCTGAAGGAGATCTCTAAATAGTACCAACCTCCACAGAAAGATACATCGGGGCAAGTAGAAGCTCTCCCTGAAGTCTCAAGTCAAGATGCCAAGGTCTACCACTCCAAACTATTGAAACCCTAATCAAGGTTGCACCCTCTTGAAGACTGTCAAGCTCAATATTCCGGCCCTGATGGAGGAAGCCTCCAAATACCATGAAAATCTCTAGAAAGATAGATCGTGCCACCATAATCTGTTGGGAGAAGTCTCAGGGTCAGATCTGAGGTATAACCCCTCCAAACTGAACAGATCTGAATCAAAGTTGTGCCCTCCTTCTCTCAAAAATGTCCCAAAGCTCCAAATAATAATCTAGCAAGAGTAACCCTCCCAAAATACTCCCAATCTGATGAATAAGGCCCTGCAAGTAATACCCAGGTGCTAGAATGTCAATAGACCCTGTCAATAAGCTAGATCGAACTCCTCTCCAAGGAATGATGCACCCTTGCTGGAAAACCCTCAAGGGTACGACCTGCTGCCCTTGAGGGTGTTACGACCTGCTTCACTTGAGCGTGTTATGATGAAGGATGCATGCAAATTTTCCTAGTCACCATTTCTATTGGTTTTTCTATGCATTGAATTTGGGGTTGTCCTATTCTTACATTCACTAACAAAATTATGTTACTCATGACAAATGTTGCACTTGAAAGTCAATTATTCATAATCCAACTTTTGAAGGTGACACCAACTATCTAGGTTTACTTGGATAGCCTTTAGAAACCCCTTTCTCTAGATCAACTTCTACATATATCTTAGGGTAAGGGTATTAACAAACCTTTGTAACTATGTTATCTAAGGATTTCCCAATGCGCTAAGAAGTCATATTTTCTTTGGAAAATATGCAACAGGGGTGGGAGGCAAACCCTCACTACGACCATCTTGAAAATGTCCTCTATTGGGTTGAAATTTTTGGGATGCAAACCCTGACTAAGACCATCTTGAAAATGTCCTCTATTGGGTTGAAATTGAGCATCCAACAATTCAAACACATGACTTTGTGACCTAAGAAATATAAAGCACTTCAAAATATCATTTCTTTATCTTCCTTGAATGTGAATGAAAACGCTATATAGCCTCAACATCAACCTCAAAGGAAGAAGTTTATTTACCTATTCATGAGCAGAGATGAAAAGACTCTTTTAACCAAAAGCTCGAGCTCTGCCACTGCCCCATAAAGACCCGGGTCTTAAGAGAAAGAGTTGAGATGTTCATCTTCACGCAATTTTCTTCATAAAGCGAGCATTTTTAGGTCTATTATTTGAGGTCGCAACAAGTAGGGTTTGGATTGTAGTTGTTTTGCATCGAAGCTCGAGTCTTTGGGAGCTGCCATGGCATCGATTGTGAGAATGCGGGCACGTTAACCAATGAGGTTGAAACCCTTGCTCCAACTAGAAGCTTACCTCTTCATTCCAACTCTCCTCTAAGTGATATTTAGGTCATTATTATGAATATTAATGAAAATTTACCAAAAGGAGATGATAATTGTTAATCGATTCGATATAGGAGTGATGTCTTTATTGAGGTTGGCTAGGACGGGCGAGAGGTGCAAGCATTCTCAAATGCTTATACCCGAATGAGGCGTGAATTCAAATCCACTTTCCAGATGATAGCAGGCAAAATTCCACTTTTACAGTCAGGTTGCCTTGGAAATTGTCGAATTTGAAACGTCCGTCGGCG
>SNQJ01S0020234.1:45746-58259 GCA_010110895.2 Picea sitchensis
TAATAATGTATCAATACATTATTAATGTATTGATACATTATTAATGTATCAATACATTATTAATGTATTGATACATTATTAATGTATTGATACATTATTAATGTTTTAATATATTATTAATATTTTAATACTCAATTGATGTATGAATAATATCTCACTTATCAATACTTTAATGTTATAGAGTAATATTTTAGTGTCGATTTCATCTAATATATTAATTTTATTTTATTTTTACTTTATTAATGTATTAATGTGTTTGTACTTTAGCAATGTATTCATTGATTAATAAAATACATTGTTAAGCTATTAATCAAATAATACAATACATTGATAACCTATTTATTAATCAACATGTTACATTAATACTTTAATGTATTAATAACCTATTACATATAAAAACATATTTTATTTTTTTTAAGTAAAAAAGGGTAGGTCCTATTATATTGATATTTCAAAGTTACAGCGTGCCATTGAAGTGCCAGTTGTCCCGCCTGTTAAGGAAACCGAGACAACTGGCCATTCCAAGCTAGCTTCCAAACTAAAAATGTTAGGCTGCCACCCCGCCTGAAGGAAACCAGGGTGCATGGCCAGTCTTAGTATTAGTCTGTTGATGCCTATACTATCACTACCATTGCTATAAGCTAGAAGAGTTGCAACTCTGTTATGCATCAAAAAAAGAAAGAGTTTTGAGCAGTGAACAAATAGGAAAACCTATTAGCCGGTGTCCTCGTGGTCGTCCTTCTCCTTGCCGCATTTGACTGCGATGACGTAGACCTAAGCACAGCTGGGGGCATTGTCGCCTTGGGGTGGCACTGGAGTAGGCAATGTACAACATATCCAGGCGCCGATTGATGTGGATGGCTTTAAATATTTGGTCGTCCACCAAGATGCGGACATCGAAGATCAGATTCAGGTGCTCCAGGTGAAGAAGTGGTGGCTAGTGTTGCGAATTTTGCACGTCCGCCTCCTCCTGGTGCGCTTGCTTCCCGCTCTGTGGCCCCAATTCATCAGGAGACTCGTGGATGTTTTCTTCGCTACCTCTCTGCATCTCTTCCTCTACCAAACAAGGTGTAAATTCCTTAACTGGAGTACCACTGGGACCGTGTTCACCTCTTGGACCAGGGGTCATGACGTCTGCTCTGAAACAAGAGGGGGGATTCCAATTGTCTGGAACCATGAAAAGGAGGCTCTCTGAGAAATTTTGGAGGGATTCCTCTGGAGGAATCTCCTCGACATACGCCATGGGAGGCGTCCCTGTTCCTCTGGACTTCCTGGGTCTCCTTCTCTTGGCTAGAGACAATGCTCTCTCAAACTTATTTTGCCTCTTCCATCGTGAGTTGGTCGCGTACCACCCAGCGCCTCTGCGAGGCCACCCCCTTGCTCGTGGCATTATTAGAACTAGAGATAATGTCGGAGTGCCCACTGCGCAGTTGTCCTCGTTCGGCTCTTCAACCTTCTGAATCATCCCAAAGACACCGAGAATGTTGATAAGGGAAAAAATGGTAGCTATAGTCATTAAGGCTGTGGTCTTAATGCTCTGGATGGTCGTTCTCCTCGCGCGAGTGAGAGAACTCATCAAATGGTGAAGGCCTCTTGGGTTTATGCCCATCATAAATGACGAGGATATGAGGGCAGGTGGCCACCATTAATGGCCCCTCATGGCGCTGCTCCACCTACCCCTCCTACTCCGCGTGGCACCCCATCTGGGGGTTAGAGATCCCTATTGGCAAGAGCTTGACACTGCTCTGAGATGTCTGAATCTTCAGAGTTGTGTGCTTCCCAGTGTATCTGTTCAATCTCCCTTAATACACCTTCATTTGCCAGGCAGTCTGCCACCCTATTTGCCTCTCTCTTTACGTGAGAAGGGGTTATGATGAGGTTGGCCCTTAGGAGGCCTTTGAAATCCTCTAGCATCCCAGAGAGTCGCCAACTGGGTGAGATTTTCTGTGAGTTTTCCCCATGGAGGATTTTAGTGATCAGCTGAATAACTATTTGTGAGTCCCCCTCCAAGATGATCATGCGACTATGTTGGTCGACTGCTACTCGAAGACCTTGCAGTAGGCCAATTAGCTTCGCTGCATTATTTGTAGTCTCTCCCAGATATCCCACTGCCAGGATGAGGATTTCCCCTCTGGAGTTCCTGAGTACAACTCCATAGCTGGTTGGTCCTGGGCTTCCCTTGGAATCCCCATCAAAGTTGATCTTTATGAAACTTGTCGGAGGAGGGGTCCAAGTGATTGGACTGATGTTTTGGCTCTTAGGTGCTTTGATCACTAGCTTGTTGATCAAGATGAGTTTCTATCTTTGTAGAGTGGATTGTTCTTCCGAGTTACATTCCTGATCCTTTGGTTGCCATTTTTTTCTTCTAACTGTTTCCTTGATGAGCATGGCAATTTTTCCCCAAGTTAGTCCTGGTGTGGACTCCTTGGAGTGGAAGATTCATTTGTTTCGTTCCTTCCATATTTTCCAGAAAATAAATCCTGGGAGGAGTTGCCGGATATAATTCAGTATGGGGTTGTTGTAAGTGATTGAGTCCCAGTTTTCAATCATGTCTCTGATGCTACATCTGTTTTGATTGGATCTTCACATTATTTGAGCTCTCTGGTCCCATATCAACTGGCTGTAATGGCATTCGTTGAAAATATGCTCTTTGGTTTCCTCTTGCTGTTGGCATAAGATGCATATTGAGGGTCCAATGAAGCCTCTTCACCTGAGGTTATCCCAGGTTAGAATTCTGTTGTGAACGATCAACCAGAGGAGGGTGGAAACCTTTGGCCATAGTGTCTTGTTCCAAACCTTGTTCCAAATGTTTTCCTTTTCCTGATTTTGGTAGTTGCCTTATAAGTAGTAGGCCTCTTTGACTGAAAAGTTACCAGTTGTGGAGTGTCCCCATCTGAGGATATCTAAGCCTTCTCTGTTGGGTATTTTCTTGTGACTTGCGTAGTGTTTCCAGACTTGCAGATTTAAGTTTTTTGGGACCCCTAATTCCTGGCTAGAAGCTTTCCACTTTCGCCACTGTATTCTTTGTTCTGTGGGTTTCCATAGATCTTTTACCTTTAGGGGAATATCTTGATTGAGAGCCTGTTGGATGGGTCTTAGTTATGCCAGATCATTTAGAGGTTTAAATTTCTGCCATGAGTCTTGCCAAAACATGGCACTTTCTCCATTTCGTATCTCCCAAAAAGCATGCTTTTGTACCAGTTCTCTGTTTTTCTAGGCTGTGTTCCAAATGTTTGAACCTTGTATTCAGACATTGTGCTTGATCAGTTGGTCGACCTGCATGGAGGGAGCATATTTTTTCTTCCATATTTGTATCCATAGGGCATCTGGTGTTTTCAACCATCTCCACCACATTTTGGCTCCCATTATCTGATTGAGCTTCCCTGGGTCTTGGAGTCTTAGGCCTCCCTTGCTCTTTGGTGCGCAGACCTTGTCCCAGCCTACCAACGCCCATTTCTTGTTGGGTTGAAGGCCTTTCCAGAGGAAGTTTCGCTGGAGGTTTCTTACAACTTTGATAATTTGCTTGGGAGCTGCTAGGGCAGTGAAGAGATAAGTGGGTAGGGTTTGTAGGACCAATTTAAGCAGGACTAGCATGGCCATAATATTTAGCATTTTGAAGGTCCAGTTGTTCACCCTGTTCGAGATGGAGAGGAGGAGGTTGTCCCAGGAGATGGACTTTGCTAGTGCTCCTGTGAGAGGAATGCCTAGGTAATTGGACGGAAGGGAGCTCTTGGGGATTCCCAGGAGTTTGGAGATATGAGGTTGGACCGTAGCCGGAGTGTTGAAAAAGAAGAGCTTGGATTTGTCTAGGTTAAGCATAATACCTGAGGCTTCTGTGAAGTTGGATAGGATGGACTTGATCTTGTTGGGTTCTCGTGCAGTGGGGGGGTTCATGAGAACGGTGTCATCAACAAATTGACTGTGTGAAGGAGCCGACTTGATGTTGTGCAGGGGCAGGCCTTTGAGAGAGCCTTCTAGAATCGTTGATTTGATGTAACGTCCCAGGCCTTCCACCATGAGTACAAAAAGAAAGGGTGATAAGGGGTCCCCTTGCCTGATACCTCTAGAGGATGAGAAGGGTCGGGAAGGGACTCCATTGACAAGGATAGAAAAGAAGGTTGAAGAGGTGAGGTTCAAGATCCAGTTTACCCAGTTTTGATCAAAACCAAAAGAATTTAAGGTGGCTCTAAGGTATTGTCAGTTGGCTTTATCAAAAGCTTTTGAGAGATCAAGTTTGATTAGCATACCTGGATTTTTTGTTGACTTGAGAGAGTGGATGACCTCATGAGCTAAAATAACACTGTCCATGATTTGTCTTCCTTCTACGTAGCCCGCTTGTTCCTTGGAGATGACATAGGGAAAAATTGGCTTGAGGCGATTTGCAATCACCTTTGTAATGATTTTATAAATTACATTACATAAGGCGATGGGCCTGAACTGTTTGGGATTTGTGAGCCTTTCCTCCTTTGGTATGAGAGTGAGGAAGGTTGCGTTAAGAGCTGATAGAACTTGGCCTGATGTTCGTGATTCCTCTACAACCTCCCAGACTTCCTTCCTTACTATGTCCCAACAGTGATGGAAGAAGTCAGTGGTGAAGCCATCTGGGCCTGGAGCCTTTCTTGGGGGCATAGATTTTGCTACTTCGTCCACTTCCTCTTGAGTGATTTTCCTCATTAGAGATACGTTATGTTCAGGGGTCACCAGTGAAGGTATGTGACTGGTAACTCGTGTGATGGCTTCATTTCTGTCCTCCCTAGTTTTCGTTAGGAGGTCATGGTAGTACCTATTGAGATCTTCTTCTATTTGGGTGTGTTATCTGATTAGATTTCCCTGTCCATTCTCTAGATGGGTTATTCTGTTGATGTGTCGGCGGTGTACCATGGTTCTGTGGAAGAATTTTGTGTTCTTTTCCCCCTCTTTGAGCCATTGTACCCTGGACTTCTGCGTCCATAAGATTTCCTCTTGTTTTCTTCTTTCTTCCAGCTGCGCTTGTAGCTTCTCCTCCTCTTCCATAAGTTCAACAGTTCGAGTCTCTGAGATGAAAGTTATTTGTATCTCAGTCAGATTGTTCTCTATTTCTTGCATGCTTTTGAATATGTTGCCGAGGGTGTTTCTATTCCAGTTCTTTAGCAATTGCTTGAAATTTTTGAGCCTTTGTTGGAATATATACATGCTTGTGCCATGAGCTATTTCTGCTTGAGCCCACCAAGTTTTTGCAAGCTGTTGGAAATCTGGGTGTGTGAGCCAAAATTTCTCAAACCGAAATGGTTTAAATTTAGGTGTTGCCTCTATTTCCAGATGGAGGGCTATTGGCTAGTTGTCCGATCCATCTTTAGGGAGAATAAGACTTTCCATGTGGAGGTCTTTTTCAATCAATTCCTCTGCCACAAGGAAGTGGTCTAGTCGATAGGCTACATGTTGGTTTCTCGACCTGCGGTTGGACCAAGTGAAAGTACCATTGTTGTTCTCTATGTCTACTAACTTTAGATGCTCAAGAAGGGTTTTGAACTTACAACTGTCTTGTTCGAGCCTTCTACTCCCATTGGTTTTCTCCTCCAATGACACGATCATGTTGAATTCGCCTCCTATGATCCAGTTAGGTGTGGTTGCCAATGATTTTATAAGGGCCAGTCGTTCCATAAATTTATTTTTTTCATGTTGGATTTGGGGTCCGTAAACATTGGTGATGGTTCCCTCCTAATTCGAGCCTATGACTTCAAAGTGGGTTGTTATGGTGCCTATTGTGGAAAAAGGTCTGCTGAGAGTGGTGTTGCTCGGGTTCCAAAGTATGGCCAGACCCCCTTAAGCTCCTGAGGAGTCTATTTGGATAAAGTCACATCCTTTCCTTATTCATTGGAAGATGGTTTCAGCCTCTGTCCCCACACATTTTGTCTCTTGTAACATTATAATATATGGGTTTTCAACTTTGATGCAGTCTCTGAGGATCCTCTATTTGGATCTTCCATTGAGTCCTCTAATGTTCCAAGTGATGATCTTCATCATTATGAGGGTGGGTTTGGGTGGAGGTATCCCTCCGAGAGCTTGTGTATATTTCCTGAGTTAATCATGAGGTTGCCTGCTTCCTTGATTAATTGATGTACTGGTTTTTTCCCCCTTCTTTTGTTCTCTCGTGGTATTTGTTTTTAGCCCGAGCCTAATTCTGTGGCTATGCCTAAGCGTGCCATGGATCCCACTATTGAATCTAGAAAGACCTTGTGTACCTTTCGGAGTTTCTCTTCAGGGAGGGCTTGCAGATCTTTCTGATTGAGGGCTTCCTAAAGCTTCTCAAGGTCAATACCTGCTAAATCTTGGGCATCCATCTGCATTAGGATGTCGCCGTCTCCATCTCCTTTCTCGCCTAGGTGGATTTCCTTATTTGGGTCGGAGGAGGAAAGTGTTTGGTTCTGTTCTTTGCCCTTTTGCAACCCTTCGTGTGGATCGTGGATTTCCTCATCTTCTGGTAGCTGGCTCAGTATCGCATAGGCATTCTTGGTCGAGATCTTGGGCTTGGGGTCAGGTATTTGCCTTCTAGGAGGATTTCTCTTCCTGTTCGGAAGCCGTCTTTTTGCAGGTTATCACTGGATTTGGAAGCTTGCTCATTCAGTGGGCAGTCTATGAATAGGTGGCCATGTTCATGACATTTTCTGCATCGAAAAGGGATGTGTTTGTAGTCTAGAGTTTGTGTCCAGTCTTCATCCTGATACTCCAGCATTATTTCCCCTGGTAAAGCCTTAGATATATTCATATAAACACATATTCGGGCGTATGAGGTGTATTTCCTTTGCTTTGTGGCTTTTGAGGCTTTAACATATTGGCCGATTGTATTACCTATTCCCATGAGAATCTCCTCCAGCCAGAACTCCTACGGCAGGGAGTAGAGGCAGATCCAGACAGGTGCCATTGTAAATTCCTCCTTATCTCGGCTGAAGCGTTCTGTCCATAATCTTAAGAAGAGCCCTGCCGAGTTGTAGAAATATGGGCCATTCTCAAAGATTTGATCTTTGTCTTCTGGGTTGCACAGTATGATTGTGAAGAAGCCTTTGGAGCTGAGCTGAACTTCATAGTCACCCTTAGGGTTCCACCAATGTTTGATCCATTTGTTTAGATCCCTTTCAGATGGCCAAAGTCCCAGAAATTTGTCGATGAGGGCATGTTCTTGCATAAACTGGGTGTGTTCCCCCACTCTTGTTGAGCTTATGATTTATCTCAGGGGTTTTTCCATTTGCGGGATGCATTTGCCGGGCTCCCATCCTCGAGGTGCTTTTGGATGGGACGTGCTGGCCTCCGTCTCCATTTCCTTACTGAATCCCTGTTCTCTGGCGAGGAGTTGTTTGCGTATCTACTGCGGCAGCTCAAATGACAGTCGTTTTTCCCTTGTTCCTTATCTATCATTAGCCATGATATTGCTATATGAGGGGGGTTTCCCCCCTCTTCTGCGTTCATATTGACAGGTCAGAGCAGGTGGTTGTCTATGCTTGATCGTTGCGGCTGGTTTGCTGCGGCGGATCCTGGTTCAGTCATGCAACGACTCGCATAGACGTAGAGCTAGGGTTTCTCTCCAGAATCCATCAATAAATTGAAATTAACCAGAAATTCCAAGTCTACAATAATATTTACATATAATAACATATTACATAAAGTAATAACACTTTAATTTATACATTACATTATTGTAATAATTAATGCATTTATGTAATAAAACATTAATGTATTCATTCATTATTTATGTATATTTTATCAATGCATTTTTGCATTAATGATGTATTACTTTAACAATGTATTTATATTTTATTAATATATTAATAATATATGAAAATATAGTTACTTATATTTTACTTTATTAATTAATACTTTATATTAATATTTTATTATTAATTTAATGGTGTATTTATTTTATTATTTAATGTAATATTAATGTATTAATAAGTCAATATGTTACATTACCTATTAATACTTTAATTTATACATTACAATAATGTAATATTGTATTACTAAATTAAAAAAAAGTCAACTTAGTACTACTTTATTAATGTATTACTTTATTAGTGTATTGATGATGATGATGATGATGATGATTAACTTCCACTAAGACCTAATTGGTCTATCAGACCTTAAGAGGGCAAGTGATTACTTGTAATTCTTTAGAATTTTGTTTCTGTGCTTGAAAAACATTAAGAGAAGTTTTCCAAGATCACCATACTTTTGTTGAGTTAAGAGGTTAGGAAGGTTACTAGTGTGATCAATATTTTAAAAATGATATCTAATGTGACTATAGTCTAGACAATCTAAGAGAAAATGCAGTTTCACTATTATATTAGTGTATTAATACTTTAGTAATGTATTTATTAAAACATTTAATGTATTATTTTATTATTATATTTTTTCTTTAACGATGTATTAATCAATAATATTTTAATGTATTAATTAATTAATACATTACATCATTAATATTTTAATTTATACATTACCTTTATATATTTCATTAATGTAATACATTAATAGACCATTAATTTACATTAATATAAAACATTAATTATCTTCCCAAAAATTAAATTCGAAACCTCTCGCACCCTAAGGGAGAATCATACCACCAGACCAAATGCCCTGGTCGATGTCTGCAATTTTCAAGGAGATTTGGTAATCATTTTTATTACTGTTTGAAATAGCAATGAAAACCTAATAGCAATAACAAAAGGTTGAATTGTAACTTCATTCCCGTCTCAGAAGTGGGATTTGAACCCACGCCATCTTACGAGGACCAGAACTTGAGTCTGGCACCTTAGACTACTTGACCAACCTGACAGAAAACTTTTACAATTCATGTAAATGAGTTTGTAACGCATAGACTTGTAAATTTTTTTTAACCAGGAGGAAATCGATAGCATGTCGAGATTACCTGGACATGGTCCGAATTCAAATCCACCGGCTAGCACTATAAACGCAGAGACTTCTAAATTTTATGCAACAAAATCAAATTAGGTCTAAGCAAACAACGCCTTGATACGGCGATCAGCTCAGGTCATATAGAAGACCGTAGACGGACAACTGATGACAAGATAAGCGAAATCTTCTTAATTAAAATTAGAATTAATTACATTTAAAAGAGCTAATTAAAAAGGTTATGAGATTGTAAATATTTTTCAACTACAGGTGAATTTGATGCACTTGGGCCATGAAACATCATGACTTCGATAATGAAAATTTATAATTTTGTATCTATTAGACCATCTCCACATTGTAGATTCAATAATTTAAATATGTAATTTCAAAGTTTAGTCAAAAGTATTGCCAATTTTGTAAGGATAAAATATCAGAAAATAGATTTTGTTGGCTATACAAACAACTTATTTTTATATTTCATCAAATTGGAATTTTATTTCTAAACTAGCTATCTTCTTTATAATTTGTGTCTCTCTTTGATTTATAATCTAATTGACAATTTCACTTAAAAGAACAAATGTTTAATATTTTTATATATTTAATGTTGCTAGCAATTTTGTAGTCCATTTGTTTCAAGACCTTATTTAGAACTAATAAGATTGATCAAATAATGTTTTATTTTCATTCTCCTAAATTGAATAAATTATAATTTTATTGGACAATTTACTTATTTTGATTTTATTAAATTGAATAAATTATAATTTTATTGGATAATTGACTTGCTTTACCCTTCCCAACTTATTCTTGAACTTAGCATAAGTATGAAAGCATAACTTATTTTTGAACTTAGCATAAGTATGAGATCATGTAGATTATCTTAAAAAAAATTCATAGCCTAGTTTCCTAGGAATTCTAGTTATATCATTGTTTCTCTACGATTTCTAGCTAATTATTTATGTTCTTCACACTATTTTATAACTGGAATATTACAAGTGGTATCAAAGCACCTTCCTCGACAGAAAATTGTGGGTTAATTTTTTTCAGGGTAGAGTCATATTTTGGCGTCTTAAAGCTACATAGTTCTATCATTATGCGCATAAACCTGTGGTCGGGGATTCGTACACATGGGAAATACAGGTGGTACTTAAGAGCACATCTGTTGGACACCCTTTTAACCCCTCTTGGTACCCCTTCGAGTGATAGCGCATTAGACAACACTCGTATATAGATTGACCTAGATGTCTTGAAGCCCTCCATAGATAAATCGATCAGCCTCATGACCGCTATAGTTTCACCAAGAACAACACTCGAGAAGATACTTTCTAGTACCTAGGTAGCCAGGTAGTATGGCTAAGGGCACGGTCTAGCCTCCTTAGTTGGTGCCCTAAGATATTGGGCTGAGTACTATTATTGGACCCCTCATGTATATCAGAGAGCTATAGAACAGGAAAAACCCTTGTCTATAGAACCCTTGAATACCCTAAACCTTAAATAAAAACAAAACAACCAAGATCTATTGTTGTGCAACTTTGTCTTCTGCATTCGGGTTGCAAAATTACTACACATTTCTTCCTGTTAAGCATTTGAGAATTTTGTCACTGCAATATTATTCAGGCCTGAGTATAACTCTGCAGGAGAATAATGGTCTCATCGACACACTTATTTGGTACCTATCCCACGAGGTTTCTCTCTTCACTCTGATTCTAGTGATACCTATCATTCTTAACACAATTTGTTTTTGTGGACCTGACCCTTCCTCAACACCCTTATTTGGCCACTATCCCATTGGATCCCTGTTTTCTCCCTAATCCCAGTGGTACCTATCATTTGACACCCTTCTACGTAGTGGTCCGACCCACCCACCCCTCAATGACCCTTTTGTTTCCCCTATACCATTTTCCTTCCCATTTTCCCAAATGGCTACTAGAGCCCAAGAACTCAATATCTTGAATGCTGACAACCACCAGAACCAGGAAGACATCAAGACTATCAATGCCAACCTTAACACAATCAATTCAGATATTTCGATCCTCAAGGAACAATGTTCATACATAAAAGTACTCAAAGAACACTTCCTGGGTTATTCCCATAACCCTTCCTCTTCTGAACAACCCTCTTGTCAGAATGACCATGACTCTTCCCATTACCAAGGTCCTCATACTAGTCACTTTTCTCGAGACCTCCGCCCTCCCAGGATTGAGGTGAACAAATTTGATGGCACGGATCCCACCAACTGGGTCACCCAAATGGAACATTATTTCTCTTTGCATGGAATTAATGACGATTTATCCAAGCTTCGTTATTATGTCCTCCATCTAGATTCGAAACATTGGCAATGGTGGCAATGGAGAAAAAAGGAACACCAAGGGTATCTTTCTTGGACACAGTTTGTGGATGAAATTTATGACCGCTTTGACTTTGGCACCCACCATTTAGGCCATTTGACCAAGTTAAAACAGTTTGGGAAAATGGAATACTTTATTCCCACATTTGAGCAGTTGACTTTCAGAACGAAGGGCATGTCAGATGCTTTCTTTAGGGAATTATTTATAAGTGTCCTCAAAGATTAAATTTATGCCCATTTTCTCATGGAACGCCCCTAGAATTGGTTGGAAGCTACTCAATGCACCAAGTAATCCCAAAAGATTGTCTCCTCCCATAACCACAAACCCTCCTTTCCTCCTCTCCCTAAACCCACAAATTTTTCCCCTCCTTCCAATCCCCTCAAGATCCAAAAACTAACCAGGGTTGAAATGGTTGAACATCAAATCAAGGGTCTTTGTTATAATTGTTGATTATTTGGGTTTTTTTTCATTGATGTAAACCCTTGAAGAAATTTTGGTAGCAAATTCTGGTAGCACAAAGATTTGGATAATGGACCCAAGTTTGTTTGATGTATAATGGTATGAGTTTTAATATATTTGAAGAGAAGACTATTTTGGATGGATGGTACATGTCATGAAATTTCCGGTGGTATGTGGAACGTTACATAACTCCTCACAGTTATAGATTTATGGACATGTGAAGTTGGAGAACCCTCGTGGGTCATCTAGAAGCCCCAAAAGGTCAAAGTAGTCAAAGTGGTTGCAAAGAAGAAATTATTTAAATAATAAAGTGAAGTGATGACTCATGAGTGTACTATAAGTTAAAGTGGATACAAAAGAAATGATTTAAATAATAAAGTTAATGGAGAAATTACTAAGTAGACAAGTGGTTAGAAGTGGGTTAGCCCTAAAATAAGTAAAGTGGGTTAATATGGTTAGAAGGTAATTTAAATAATAAAGTGAAGTGATGAGTGTACTATAAGTCAAAGTGGATAGAAAATAAATTATTTAAATAATAAAGTTAATGGAGAAATTACTAAGTGGACAAGTGGTTAGAAGTGGGTTAGCCCTAAAATAAGGAAAGTGGGTTAAGATGGTTAGAAGGTAACCACTTGAGGAAGCTACATGAAAGTATAAATAAGAGGCAAGGGTCTCTAATTTTTAATCTGTTAAGAACCAAACATCAATATAGCATAGAAAAACCTCAGAAAAAGTACTCAACGCCTTGAAAAAGAGATAATTTCAAATAATAAGCCTCTTCGAGGGGGCAACCTCCTTTTACCCCACTTAAATGTTCAAGTACAAGATG
>SNQJ01S0020234.1:58309-71078 GCA_010110895.2 Picea sitchensis
AATTATTTAAATAATAAAGTTAATGGAGAAATTACTAAGTGGACAAGTGGTTAGAAGTGGATTAGCCCTAAAATAAGGAAAGTGGGTTAAGATGGTTAGAAGGTAACCCCTTGAGGAAGCTACATGAAAGTATAAATAAGAGGCAAGGGTCTCTAATTTTTAATCACACTTGAGCATATTGAATATATACAAGTGAATGAAGTAACCAAAGGATATCTAAGCTGAATTTCAGAGGGAAGGTGAAGTAAAGAAGGTCGAAATTCAAGGGAGGATAAATTCTTTTGATGATGCTTTCTAAGGTATGTTATTTATAGGTCATGTCACCATTTCAAAATAATTTTTTTTCTAGAATGAATCAGACCTTGAAATTGGGGGCCATTGAGGAAACATATCCAAGTAGATTTTATACAAATTTCAGCTTGTGGGTCGTTGTATTTTTGGAGTTACACGCCGTCGAAAATAGAGTTTGTGGCTTGTCCTGAAACTAGTCTAAAATAGGTGTTTCAGGTAAAAACGTTATAACTTATTTATAAAAAATCCAAATTTAGTAAGACCAAATGTATTGGTTAGTTTAGAGTCTGTAGTATTATTTGTACAATTTTCATATCCATACAACAAATATTCCATGCGGGGCATGCTCTATAAGTTCGCTCTCTAGAATAAGCCAGAATTCAACAAGGTATGCCATTTTTTCTATAACTCCTTTTCTGAGAGGTTTCAAGTAGTGAAATCTGGAGGAATTGCATAAAAGACATTGAAGAACATTGTGTACCATTTTCAGATCTTTATTCATTACAGGTACATAGTTATGATTATTGCAAGTTAAGGTTTTTTACTAATCCAAAATTAGTCATTTGAGACTAAAGTAAAGTTTGATGAAAATGCTAGTCTCTTGTTGTTAAAGTTAAGGAAGGTTTGCAGGTATGTGATCATATACACCAAGTCTGTTACAGAGTTACAAATCATATTTGGATGATGAAATTGATGAGGGATTTTGGTTGAGGTACATGGTTGAGACAAGTAGTTGATGATTGGCACATACAAGAGGTGAATAGTTGATGATGTTGGTACATCTTGATTAGTCATAGTTGATGAGTAGTTGATGCATGATTGGTACATACTTAGCACATGGTTGGAGGAACTTGTTAGTAGTATTGTTGACACATCGTTTATGGATGATGTAGCATACTTGTCTTGGTATATTATTAGAAGCACATATTGACCTTGGTGATGATTATGAGTTGTTGCGTTATGCTTGGTTGATGCACATCTTGGTGATATTGTGCATATGGTTGAGAGTTATCTTGGTGATTGATCTTGGTGAGTAGATATGATTTGGTTGATAATATTGATGAGACAATTTGTTGTGATAGGTTGTTTGGAAAGGTTATTGTGACAAGTTATTTTTACAGGTTTGGTGCATGGTTGATGCACTTGTTTACGATACAAGTTGAGGTACATGTTGACACAGGTTATTGGTACAGGTTGTTACAAGTTGTTTGGTATAGGTTGATTGGTACAAGTTTACAGCAGTATATCTCACAGTGATAGTGTGAAAATGGTTCCATCATTCTACTTCTATGTCAAGGCGGTTGGAAGGGGCAAGTATAGGTGGTTGTAGCCACCTTTCAGTTGTAGTCGGAGAACATAGGGGTTTTTAGCCTCCTTCTGGTTGTAGCCAAAGAATTGGGGAGTTAGAGATTTCCTCAGGTTGTAGCCTGAGAAACTAGGGGGTTGGAGTCTCCTTCCAGTTGCAGTTGGAAAACAAAGGAAGTTGGTGCTTCCAACGAATGTAATTCTTAAATACATATAAGAAAAAACATTTTGTTGTTTTCTCTCGCTTTGGGTTTCCACATAAAAGCACTGGTGTATTGTATGTGTATGATTTCTCATTTTTTCATTGTTTATTTACTCTGCAACTATTGAATGATAGTGTTACAATGATATAAGACTTTCATTTTGTGGTTAAAAAGGATATTATTTCTCTATTACTGATTCACCCCCCCTCTCAGTAATCCAACAATAATTGTGATGAAAAATATTTTCTCGGGCACAAGTGTAAGGAACAAAATCTTTTTATGGCTAGGAATGAGGATATTTTTGAAGACATTGTTGTTGTTCCACCTGCGGAGGAACTACTACCACCCTCTGACCTCACCCCACCCTCTGACCCACCCGATGTTGACCAGGTGATTTCACTTAATTCCCTCAATGGATTTTCTGCTCCCCAGACTCTCAAATTAATTGGTTACATCAAAAATAGGAAAGTCATCATCCTTGTGGACAGTGGTAGCACCCATAACTTTATTTATTGCCACATTGCCCAAGAATTCAATTGTTACATCTGTTCCCTCAATACTTTTCAAATCATGATTTCCAATGGTGGTTCCATGAAATGTGGGGACGATGTGAAAATGTGCACCTCCAAATTGGTCAATATCACCTGAAATCCCATATGTTTGTTATAGACATGGGTGGTTGTGACATTATTCTTGGTGCCAAATGACTATGCACTCTAGACCCCATTCTCATGGATTTTAAGGACTTAACCATGCAATTCCATCAAGAGGGACAACAATATAAGTTCCAAGGCATCACAATAGGATCCCCTGAGATTATCAGTTCCCATCGCATGGAAAAGCTCCTCAATAAAGTTCATTCATGAATTATAGTCCAATTTCACTCTATTAATGTTGTTGAGACACCTTTTGTGAATCCTAACCTCCAATCTATCCTCTCTCACCATCAAGTTGCTCTTAACACCTCCCAAGAATTTCCCCCCTTCGCATGGAGTCCATGATCATTCCATCCCTCTCATCCTAGGTAGTATTCCTCCCAATGTTCATCCTTATCGTCATCGCTTTTCCCAGAAGAATTAAATTGAGAAAATTGTTCATGAATTACTAGAAGTTGGTGTTATACATCCTAGTACTAGCCCCTATTATTCCCTTGTGGTCATGGTACTCAAGAAAGAAGGTACTTGGCACATGTTTCTTGATTTTTGTGCCCTTAACAAACTCACAATCAAAGAAAAATTACCAATTTCGGTCATGGATGACCTCTTGGATGAATTGAGTGGTGCTTAGTACTTCACCAAATTGGATCTACATTCTGGCTACCACCAGATCCGTATGAAAGACAAAGACATTCCAAAAACGACATTTCACACTCATGAGGGTCATTATGAATTCTTGGTAATTCCCTTTGGATTGTGTAATGCTCCTTCCACTTTCCAAAGCCTTATGAATCATGTCTTTTGTCCTTTTCTCCGTCATTCTTTCTTAGTTTTCCTTGATGATATTCTCATCTATAGTAAAACTTGTTCATCCCATCTCTCCCATGTGAATCCAGTTTTCCATATACACTCTAAGCACAAAATTTTCCTGAAACAATCTAAATGTACCTTTGGTGCCTCCAAAGTAGAATACTTGGGTCATATTGTTGGAAAGGATGGTATCTGAGTGAATCCTAAGAAAATTGAATCTATGCAAGATTGGCCTCACCCTAAAACTCTTAAGAGCTTGTGTGGTTTTCTTGGTTTAACATGATATTATAGGAAGTTTGTTTGGAATTATGGAAAGATTACAACTCCTCTCACTTCCCTCCTTAAAAATAATTCTTTCACTTGGTGTTCAGCTACGGATCAGGCCTTCCAAGCCTTAAAATATGCTATGTGCTCAACCCCTTTCCTAACACTCCTAGACTTCACAAAGACATTCGTATTGTAATGTGATGCTTCAGGAAAATGAATTGGAGCCTTCCTCATGTAAGATGGAAGGCCCTTGGCCTTCACTAGAAAACAAATTTCAGAGCGACATTTGGTCCAATCCATTTATGAAAAGGAAATGCTAGAAATTCTACATGTTGTGGATCTCCGACGTCCTTATTTATTGGGTCAACGATTCCAAATAAAAACTGATCATCAAAGTCTCAAGTATTTCCTGGAACAACGAATTTCATCCCTAGCGCAACAAAAATGGATGACCAAGCTATTTGGCTATGATTATGAGATCATTTACAAGAAGGGAAAGGAAAATGTAGTGGCCGATGCTCTTTCCAGGAAATATGAAGAATATGGGTTCCTTTTCTCCCTCTCCTTCATTGAACCAGATTGGCTCCAAGATGTTCGTCAGGAATGGTTGCAAGACCCCAAAATTTCTAGCCTTCTCCAACAATTGCAACACAATTCTTTAGTTTCTCCAGGGTACTCTTGGCATAATGAACAACTTCGCTACAAAGGAAATTTATATTTATGAAAGAAATCCCAACTTAAATCCCCAGTGCTTTCTTAACTTCATGCCTCACCCACAATAGAGCATTTAGGATTTACTAAAATCTAGGAACGGGTCGAGTGTTCTTTTTTCTGGGAAGGTATGAAACATGACATCCACACCTTTGTGGATGAATGTGAGGTCTGTCAATGCAACAAGGGAGAAAGGGTCAAATCTCTGGGCACACTCCAATAGCTTTCGATTCCCCCTATTATTTGGCGATATATTTCTATGCACTTCATTGTCGGCTTACCTAAATAGGGAAATAGGTCAGTCATCATGGTGGTTGTCGATCATCTCTCCAAATATGCTCATTTTTGTGCTCTTCAACACCCATTCATAGTCGCCACAGTGGCTCAAATATTCATGGATAATATCTTTAAGTTTCATGGCATGCCTAATTCTATTTTCTCTGATAGAGACCCCACTTTCACCAACAATTTTTGGCAAGATTTGTTCAAGCTACAGGGCACCCAATTGCATCTCAAAACTTCCTATCACCCCCAGACATATGGCCAGACTGAAGTTGTAAATAAGTGTTTGGAAGCATAATTGCGGTGTTTTTCATATGAGAGGCAACATCGGTGGGCTCAATGGATACCCCTAGTTGAATGGTGGTACAACACATCTTACCATACAACTACTCACATGACTCCTTTTGAAGTGGTTTATGGACAAATGCCCCCATTAGTTCTTTCCTATATGCCAGGGGTCTTAAAGGTTCAGGAGGCTAACACCACTCTTACAATCTAGGAGGCTATTATTCCCTCAAAGACAATTTGGTTATGGTTCAGAATCACATGAATCAACAAGAATATCAAGGTCATTCAAAATGCCATTTTGTTGAAGGGGACCAAGTATTTCTTCGACTACAACCTTATAAGCATAATTCACTCAAAGCTCAACACTGTCAAAAAATTGCATCCAAATTTTATGGTCCTTATACCATGCTCAATCATGTGGTATCAGTGGCCTACCAATTAGCTCTACCCATTCAGTCAAAGGTCCATCTTGTTTTTCATGTTTCCTTCTTAAATAAGGTGATTGGAACTAAGTGCCAAACTCAAACCAAACTTCCTAGTTGGATGAAGAAGGTTCCATATGGTTGCAACCATAAGTATTCTTGGCCCAAAGAGAGCGTCATCTCCATCAGCACACCATTCAAGAAGTGTTATTCCAATGGAAGGATACACCTCCATAAGATGCCACCTAGGAGCCGACGATGATTCTACAACAATTCCCTCATATCAAGCCTTGGGGACAAGGTTGTTCTTCAATAGGGAGGGCATGTTAGGGACCTAACCTCCCTAACCCCTCACGTAGGTAGAATAATATAATTCCATGTAATAAATGCCAATATTAATAAGGCCTAGAAATAAGGAAGAATAAATCAAATGTAAGAAGATCTAATAGAATCTTCCGCTTCTAGAAGGATCTTCCTCTAGATGGTTCTTTTGGATAGATAGATTTAGTATAAATAGAAGTAGAGCGCATGAGTAGTTTTGTCTTGGATATTATTGTAATAGATATCCACTCTACTGGATGTTTCCCCCTCGAAGAGGCAAGTGAACATTTCTCTCAGTAATCAAAGTGCTCTTTCTGGTGTTATTTTGGTATTATTCTGGTGTTATTGTGGTATTGTTCTGGTTATATCATTGTTTCTCTTCCATTTCTAGCTAATTATTTATATTCTGCAAACTATTTTATAACGGGAATACTACATTTAAACTTAGGTGGATCAACAAGGAAGAGAAAGAAAGAGGGTAGCAAACTGTCTGCAAAGTTATTCCATCGAGCATGGAGTCAATACATCCTATAGATCAATGGCACTCAAGCTTACAACCAGACCAAAAGATCTATAATTGATGGATGAAGGTATAAGGAAGATAAAAAAAAGAAAAAAATCATCAAGAAAAGATCCTCTCTGCAAAAATGACTTAAAATATTACTAGAACATAGATCATGAAAGGAGGAAATTAATACAAATCATTTGTAGCTCATGAATCTCATGTCCATGAACAACCATTGATCTTCAATGCCTGCAATTACATTCAAGCAAGATGACAAGGTAAAATGATAATAAAGAATATAAATTCTGATAAACAAATTTCGCGAATATATATTGGAAGAAATGCCTACATCACATGCCCTCATGTTTAAAAATAAAAAAACATAGATAAACTGCCCCTTGCAGCTCTCTCAAGCTCTCTATAGTCATGAACCCCCCTCTCTAAGAGCTTCCTCCTTCATTAAATAGAAAATAACATCCAAATATGATTAGGAGGTCGCAATCCATCTCTTTCATTAGATTTTGGGCCTTGGAAATAGGTGGCAATAGTCAAAGAGACAAAAATCCAATAATCCGCTAAATTTTAGGAAGTTGTTGGAAGTCATTAATAAATGTGTTTCCAACTCACTACATGAGGTTTTAATGGAGATAAATCTTAGGTGAAGGTGTCCTTTAGCATATAACTAATCTTTGAGAATTCATTTGAGCCCTCTTTGAAAGTGGGCAGCCCTCTCATAGCTCGGATTTGCCAAACTATTAGAGTTCGCAACGCCTATGCAGGATGCACTGCGAACTTTCCTGTATATGATCATTTTATCTTTTCTCCAGAAATACGAAATGGGTTGGGCTAAGGTTTTGTCAGAAAGTCAAACACATCATTTTTTTCCTCCACACCAAATTTTAGAAGAAGAAACCATATCGTGATTCGAAATTTATTATTAAAACAAGACTCTGATGTGTGCTAATTGCTACAAACTATCCCAAATTACCTGTTCGCAACGCCAGTATGTCCAGGCACCGCAAGATTTCCTAAAGCATCATGTTTTCTTCAAAAAGGATTCAATTAATGCAATAAATGTTCAAAACTTCCAAAAATTATCCATATGGATATCGATGGCCACCCACCTTTTCCAACTAGCTCAAAATAGTTTTCTGGCAATTTTGGCAATTTACTATTTTTAGCAGTTTTCACTTCCGGGGCCATTTTGAGGGCTTAAATGAAGGTTTTTTGGGATATAGATTCTCAATGATATCCCATGACATGATTTATGCCCCAAAAATAATCTCCTCGACGATACATTTCCAACGAGCTATCATACTCCTAAAACGAAGATCGTATGCAAAAGTTACGACCCCGGGAAGTTAATGTACTAACTTACCCAAACGTGGCCCACATGACTTTTGGCGGTTCATCTCCTAGGGTTAGGTTTTTGGATGTATAGGGTTTTTGGCATTCCTATTTATTGTAAAAGGCCTTCAAAGCCTCATTGTAATGATCTTCTTTCGAATGCGCGTAGGCGTCACATCTCTTCTCAGAGATAAGTCGCCACCATTCCAACAAGCTTGTTTCCGCTACATTTTACAGTTTCATCTTATTTCATTATTGAATAGAAAACCAGTTTTACTATATCTCTATTATTTTTTGTTAAGAATATGTATTCATTTTGTTCTTCTCATAAAATCTGGATCAGTGGTATCAGAGCGGTCTACTCCTTGTCGTCTTAATGCATGTCCCCAACGAGGTCAGAGTACAAAGAGTTGGGTCTTGAGCTTGTTTCTCTTGAGGAAAAAATCTCTCTCACACCTAAGCGACCTCTCATGGCAGGAGAAAATAAAGATGATGGGATAAGAGATCCTTTCAAATTGTTGATTGAGGAATCCCTCATGCAACAAAGGAATGAGATAATGGATAGTTTCATGCGGCTACCAATAGGTGACGCATCTTCTTTGAGCAGAGGCGCCACCCCCTTCAAGGTACAAATAAACTTCGATATTCCTATATTTGAAGGTCAGATAGACGTAGATGTTGTAGACAAGTGGTTGAATCTGCTAGAAGGGTATTTTTCTGTCTATAACTTCTTGAATATAGAAAATATTACTTTTGCACTCCTCAAAGTCATCCCCCATGTCAAAGATTGGTGGGAAACGTTCTATGAGAAAAAGGAAATAGAGAAACCCTCATTATTTACAGTCACAACCACCTGGGATTCCTTCAGGGATGCTATTAAGGAACAATACTACCCTGTCGGAAGTTATGATGACTTATATACCAAATGGACCACACTGCAACAAGAAAGAGACCAAGCAGTGCCAAATTTCAAAAATATCTTCCATACCTTACGCACTAAGATGGGTATCAAATATTCGAAGCAACATCTGGTGCTCAAGTATCATGGTGCTCTGCATAGATACATCCAGACCAAAATGGAATTTCTAAACATTTAATCCTTGGGAGCGACCTACCGATATGCCATCAAAATCGAGCAGAAGCACAAACAAAAGACGCGACAATTTGGGCTTGGGAACCCCTCACAAAAAAAGCCAAGAAAGGGCGGCCCCAACCCATAGAACAAAGGATAGAGCAAAGATGGAAAATATCAGGACAACCAGTCCAAGCCACAAGAAAAGGACACTGGAAAGACAAAGAAAGATACTGGGAAGTCGTGTGATTTCCATAAGAGACCTTGGCATAACACTATTGATTGTCGTTCAAAGCAGTCTTTGGTGACCAAAGTGAAAGCCTCTAAATCATATGCGGATTCTGAATCTGAGCCAGAACTAGAAAGTGGAAGATGGATCATTGAAGCAGAACCTAGTGCCATCGTTGCTACCACCAAGCTCCATCCTGGTGAACCAGACGAGCCAGAAGAAGGAGAGAGACTCTTCCATTCGCAAATGTGGGTAAAAGGCACCCCGCTGCACTTCATCATTGATAATGGTAGACAGAAGAGCCACATCTCTGCAGAGGTCATCAAGCAGTTGGCCCTGCCCACAACTCCTCACCCACAACCCTACACTATTGGATGGCTCCGCCAAGGAAGCGATATCTGCGTCAACCAACAGTGTCTACTGTCATATGACATCAAGCCCTTTAAAGACGAGGTATTGTGTGATGTTTCTCCTCTCAAAGTTTGTGATGTTCTTTTGGGCCAACCTTATTTATGGAAACATCATGTTGTATATGAGTCTAGGCCTCGTAGTGTTATTATTACTTTGAACAGGAAATTGTACAGGATACCTAAGGTAGTCCCACCTAGTGCTATTTCTTTGATCTCTACTAAGAAATGTAGGAAGGGCATATCTCAGATGGGGAAGTTTGTCTTCTTCGTGATTCTCTCTCAGAATAAGCGAAAGGTCACAACCACATACAGGGTTTCTGAAGCCGACCTCTCCACACAACATAAGAAAGTAGATAAGGTCATGGAAGAATACTCGAATATCTTCTCCTCACCTACCGGGGTACCTTTTCACTGCCAGGTCAAGCACCCCATCGATCTGACCCACAGTGCACCGCTGCCCAATGGGTCAGTGTATCATCGCTCTTTGTTAGAGAATGAGGAGATCAAGTGATAAATCTAAGAACTGCTCCACAAGGGGCACATCTGTCCCAGCTCATCACCCTGTGGGAGCCCAATCGTGCTAGTATAGAAGAAAAATGGAACCTGACGACTCTACATTGATTATCGGGATCTGAAAAAAATCACAGTCAGAAATCGGTACCCTATTCCCCGAATCGAAGACCTCCTTGATCAACTCACGGGGGATAAATACTTTAGTAAGATTGATTTGATGTCTGGCTACCACCAGGTCCTGATAGAACAAACATATGTATGGAAGACCGCCCGCAAGTCAAAGGAAAGCCTTTTTGAATGGTTGGTCATGCCCTTTGGTTTGACAAATTCTCTGGCCACTTTCATGAGGATGATGAACAATATCATGCGACCATTCACCAATAATTTTGTAGTGGTGTATCTGGATGACATTCTCATTTACAACAAGACTTGGTTCGAACACTTGCAACATATTCAACAGGTTTTGCACACCCTGCGACAACACAAGCTATACACCAACTTGGAAAAATGCTCCTTCAGCATGGACAGGGTCCATTACCTAGGCTACATCATTGATCAACATGGTGTACATGTGGATCCAGCCAAGATCCAAGTCATTTGTGACTAGCCAGCCCCAACCACACTCACTAAGCTTCAGAGCTTCTTGGACCTTGCTAAATTCTACCGCAGGCTTGTGTTGGGTTTCTCCCATATTGCATGGGCCCTTAGGCAAATCACCGGGGGTGGTGGTAAGGAAAAATTTGCGTGGGGCCGGTCCCAACAATAAGCGTTCCATTATTTGAAGTAGTGCTTGTGCTCATCCTCAGTACTTTCACTACCATACCTGCAACATCCCTTTGAGATCAAGATAGATGCTTCAGACTATGCTGTGGGTGTCATTCTCACTCAGCACAACCACCCTGTGGCCTATCATAATGAGACACTATCCAATGCTATCCATAAGTACCCTACTTATGAAAAAGAAATGTACTCCATTGTGCAAGCCAACCACCAGTGGAGACATTACATTCTTGGGAAGGAGACAGTCATCCACATTGATCATAAGCCACTGCAGTTTATGCAGACACAAGGAAAATTTCAGAATGATCGCCATCAAAAGTGGTCCACATACTTGTAGCAATTCCACTTCAACATCAAGTATAAAATAGGAAGCACCAATCGTGTCATTGATTTCCTCAGTAGACCACCAATAGCGACACTCACAATGGTGCTAGAATCTTGTGGCCATGAGACCTCTAGATGGCCCCAACTCTATGAGACAGACTCGGACTTCGCCACCACCTACCAAATGTTGGGTGCAAACATAGTTGTCGATAATTTCTATCTTCATGATGGGTTGTTGTGTCGTCTGGGCCATATCTATGTTCCATCAAGTGAGTGAGTGAAGCTGATCTGAGAATCCCACTATAGTCGGGTGGTAGGACACTTCGATGTCGAAAAGATAGTGGCGATGCTACAGAAACATTTCTACTAGCTGAAACTCTGACAGAAGGTCAACAAGTATATCAGGACTTGCACTGCCTGTGCTATTGCCAAACCAACCACTAAGAAACATGGCTTGTACACCCCTCTTACTACTCTTGACAGTCCATGGGAATCCATATCAATGGACTACATGTCGGGCCTCCCATCCACCAAGCGGGGAAATGACTCTGTTTTTGTGGTTGTTGACCGCTTTTCTAAGATGGCAATTTTGGTTGCCTGGAAGAAGAGCATCAAAGTAGAGGCCACTACCAAGCTCTTCTTTGAATGGGTCTAGGTACATTTTGGACTCCCACAAACAATTGTCTTAGATAGGGATAGTCGATTTCTCAGTACATTCTAGTCGAGCCTCTGGTCACTACTAGACACCAAGCTAACCAAATCCACAGCCTTCAACTCCCAGACAGATGGCCAAACCGAGGTCGTAAATTGAATGGTTGTGCATATCCTTCACATGTATAATTCAAATCAGCCTCATACATGGGATGAGAGCCTTCCCTATGCACAACATCGCTACAACTGAGCCCTTCATAGCTCAACCAACCACAACCCCTTTTAGGTGGGGTTAAGATTCCAACCAATGGGTCCCATAGATGTTGCACTTCTCCTTGCAGTCACCTCGACTGAATCATATGATGTTCCAACTGAAGTTGACAAAGCCACCCAGTTCATTGAGAGGATCTAACACATCCACCAAAAGGTTTAGGATATCCTACAGAATTCCAATGACAAGTACAAACAACACCATGATCAACATCGGGTGCCACATAAGTTTCAGGTGGGAGACAAAGTTTGGTTGCACTTGCAAAAAGAACACATTACAGGACCCCATCGGAAGCTTTTCCCACTCCATTATGGGCCATACACCATCACCAAGCCCATGGGGGATAATTATTTTGAGCTCAACATTCCTCCTTTCCTTGGCCTGCACCCAGTATTCAACGTGGATCTCCTTGACCCTTTTTTCCAACCATTATTGGAAACCTCAGACGTAGTAGAAAAGATGACACCAACAGAGCTCAACCCCGACTGCATCCAACAGGAATCCAACGATCATATTGTGGACACACAAACAAGGGAAATCGACAGCAAAGGATCCAACTTTATCGAGTCGTCAAAGCAAGGCAGCTCTTGCACCAAGGCAAGTGGCTCACCCCGGGCCAAATTCAACAGAAATTTCCTCATCTGATGGGGGAGCTCAACGCAATGGAGACAATTGCTTCCTAAGGATGGAGGATTGATCTATTTTGGTATCAGTGGCCACCCACCTTTTCCAACTGGCTCAAAATAGTTTTCTGGCAATTTTGGCAATTTACTATTTTTAGCATTTTTCACTTTCGGGGCCATTTTGAGGGCCTAAATGAAGGTTTTTCGGATAGGGGTAAAATCATGAAGCTGGGTAACACTTTTGCTTGTTTTATGACAAAAAAACTGTATTTTCACAAGTTCTTCAACTTCTGGCATACAAAAGTATTTTTTTTATTTAGAAATTCACTTTACAGTAAAAACAAGACTTGTAAATAATTTTGTTATCTTTCCAATGACTATTTTTCAATTTTTTTTATCAAGATTTGATATGTCAATTTGACAATTGTTTAACAATATGTTCGTTAAACATGAAATGAATGATAATGAGTTATTGTTTTCCACAACAA
>SNQJ01S0020234.1:111880-124058 GCA_010110895.2 Picea sitchensis
GTATTCTCAAAAAGAAGGTATTGACTTTCATGATATTTTTTCACTAGTTGTTAAGTCAGTTTGAATTCAAATTGTGTTAGCATTAGTTGCATCACTTGATTTGGAGTTGGAGCAGCTAGATGTTAAGACTACTTTCTTACATGGAGGTTTGAATGAGGAAATTTACATGGAACAACCAAAAGGGTTCGTTCAGAATCGTAGCAAGAAATTTGTTTGCAGGCTCAAGAAATCATTTTATGGTCTGAGACAGTCGCCCAGACAATGGTACAAGAAATTTGACTCTTTCATGGTGAGCTAGAATTATACAAGGAGTGAGTATGATCACTATGTCTACTTTAAGAAATTGAATAATGACATATTCAATATCTTAGTATTGTATGTTGATGATATTCTTTTAGCAAGCAAAAGCATAATTGATATCAACAAGTTAAAGGCTCAGATGGCTAGGATGTTTGATATGAAAGATCTAGGAGGAGCAAGGCAGATTTTGGGCAAGGAGATATTCAGAGACAGGAGGAATGGTAAGATTTGGTTGTCACAAAAGAATTATGTTGAGAAGATACTTTTGAGGTTTGGTACGAATGATGTGAAACCAATTTCAGTCCCTTTGGCTTCCCATTTTAAGCTTTCTTCAAGTTCATGTCCTAGTACAAAAGAAGAAAAGGAATATATGTCTCGAATACCATATGCTAATGCAGTAGGAAGTTTAATTTATGCGATGGTTAGTACAAGGACAAATATTTCACATGCAGTTGGGGTTGTCAGCAGGTATATGGAAAATCGAGGTAAAGAGCACTGGGTAGCAGTGAAATGGGTGCTTCGGTATCTGAGGGGCATAAGTGATTATTGTATCACCTATAACAGTGGTTGTGAATCAGTCTGTGGATATGTTGATTCTGATTTTGCAGGTGATTTGGACAAGAGAAGGTCGACTTGAGGGTATGTCTTTACTTTTGCAGGTGGAGCTATTAGTTGGATGTCAAATCTACAGAACATTGTTCCCTTATCCACTACAGAAGTGGAATACATAGCTGCTTCACATGATTGCAAAGAGGCATTTTGGTTGAAAGGTTTGATTGGTGAGTTTCGAAGGATGCAGTACAAAGTAAAGTTACTTTGTGATAATCAAAGTGCTATTCACTTGGCTAAGAATCCAGCCTACCATAGTAAAACAAAACATATACCTATCAAGTACCATTTTGTAAGACAGGTCATCGATGAACATGGAGTCTCTCTTGTGAAAGTTCATACAAAAGAGAACTGCGCAGACATGTTCACAAAACCAGTATTGTTAGAGAAGCTACATTGGTTCTTGGCTTCTTTTTTCTTGCAGAAAAGTTGATGAACAAACGAACGAGCAAGGTATCAGGTTAATTGTTGTCAAGGTGGAGATTTTTGGAAACGGTGACAACAAATTTCCAAGTTTAGGATTCTAGATCTTATAAATCAATGATTGGTTGAAACCAATGAGACAAAATTAGAGATGAGTTTTCAATAATCAGTTCTTTGTAACTGTGTATTCTTATATATTTTGTAAGCCCATAAAGACAGACAATGAGTGTGAGTGGGCTGTTGTAATCTCCATGATCTGAATAATAAGACAACCGATACCTCTTCTTGGTGGACATAGCCCAACGTTTGGGTGAATCATGTGAAATCTTTGTGTTTCTTATCTGCGTGTTTATTGATTATCATGTGATATTTGTGTTTCCGCATTAATGAATACAACAACTTTAAATAATACTCATGGAATATAGATCATGCATTAATGCATTGCTCTACACAGATAATCCCAAAAATGATACTTTGTTGTAGACTAGCTCATAAAGCTTTCTTTTACAAATACAAAACCCTAAAATGGAGGAATTTGAAGCAAGTAGTATCCATTATTCACAAGGATCATCAATATGATTTTGGTCATATATTTAGAGGTGCATTTGTGTTTGCATGTTATAATACATATAACTTAGTGCTTATAGGAAACTAGGTTATGAAAACTTTTTAATACAATCTACATTATGTCATATGTTCTAATACTTGTGCTAAGTTCAAAAATAAGTTGGGGAGGGTGAAGCAAGTCAGTTGTCCAATAAAATTATAATTTATTCAATTGTGTAGAATCAAAATAAAACATTATTTGATCAATCCTCTTAGTTTTTAACATGGTCTCGAAACAAATGGATTACACAGTTGCTAGTAACATTAAGTATATAACCAGGACATTTGGTCTAGTCATAGTTGTATGATTATTGCGTATGGTGCGAGAGGTCTCGAGATCAATTCTCGTAATGTGCCCCCGACTTGTTTCACATTTTGGTTGTGCAGTCTTATCTGGACTTTTTAGGCTTTATTCGTTACACACTCTTATAACAATCCACCGTGCACCTTGTTCGTAAGGTTAAAGATCATTTTCAATGATTTCACATGATTATATACATACATATTTAAATGATTTCACATGATTATATACATACATATTTTCCGCTAATTTCATTTAAAGAACCGTTACGCATTATGCGCTTCATTTTCCGCTAATTTCTGTGAAGAAAGCCGTTAGGCATTATGCGCTTCCATTTAACACTACACCAAACTTCCCGTTTCCGCGTTACACGATGGGATATTTTTCATTTTCTGGAAAAACAGGATACAAATTGTGGAATTCAGAAAATTGAACTCGGGACTTCTCGCAGCCAAAGCAAGAATCATACCACTAGAAAAAAATTCCCATTTACATGCAAAGGCTTTTCTTAACATTATGGTGGACGGACGTTTAAAATTCGACAATTTCCAAGACAACCTGAGTGTAAAACTGGAATTTTGCCTGCTATCATATGGAAAGTGGATTTGAATTCACGCCTCATTCGGGTATTGAGAATGCTTGCACCTCTCGACCGTCCACAATTTTTAAATAGTGTATGTTTATAATCCCCTGGCAAGAATTTCTCGCACAACTTTTGGACCATCTTACTATCTTCTTCTTGTGTGTTCTCTCTTGTTATAATCCCCTCGCCGTCAATCTTGATATCTTATTCTCTTGTGTTCTCTCTTGCTACACAAACTCCCACCATAACTTCACCTGTCTCTGCAACCTTGTGATTTTGAACTTTGTTCTTTGAGGATCTTCAACCTTCTCATACTCAAAGTAACATTATAGTTTTCCCAATCAATCTACTAGGGATTTAACATTCACGATGCCATTGTTGAGACTTCCACTTTCACATATCATCACCAAATGTAGTGAATGCTGAATTATTTAAGCTCATGAAAAATTAATCATTTTGACTAATGTTCATTGGAGATGGGTGATGCACTAATGATTTTCTCTATTTAGATAATCCAAAAAATGATATTTCATATGTTGGAGTATGAAAGTCTCACAAATTGTTAAAGAAAGAGTGTAAGGAGCTTATGAATAATTCCTAAGGCACAATAGTTGTTCATATTTTTCAAATGGGTTAGCAAGTTGAGCGTTTTCACTAAATCCATGGTCAAGTGTGCTCTGATGGGCATTGACCTTCTAAAGAGGTCTTGATTAGTGGGTGCAAGTCTCTAAGGTGATGAATGATGCTTTGTGATTCATTTCGCTAGTTTCAACGCCACTTATTCATCTTTGTGATTCACCTACTGCAATGAGTGTTAACTAGACTATTCAAGCTCATGAGAAATTTCACTAGACCTAGTAAGTGGTAATTGGACTGTTCAATCTCATGAGAAATTGGTCACTTTGACTTATGGTCATGAAATATAGATCATCCATTAATGTGTTTCTCTACAAAGATAATCCGAACAATGATATTTTGTTGTAGAGTAGCCCAAAAAGCTTTCTTTTGCAAATACAAAACCCTAATATGGAGAAATTTGAAGCAAGTAGTATCCATTATTCACAAGGAGCATAGATATGATTTTGGTCATAAATTTAGGAGTGCATTTGTGTTTGCATGTTATAAGACATGGAGAAATTTGAAGCAAGTAGTATCCATTATTCACAAGGAGCATAGATATAATTTTGGTCATAGATTTAGGAGTGCATTTGTGTTTGCATGTTATAAGACATATAACTTAGTGCTTATAGGAAACTAGATTATGAAAACTTTTTAAGACAATCTACATTATCTCATATACTCTCATCATTATCTCATATACTCTCATACTTGTACTAAGTTCAAAAATAAGTTGAGATGGGTCAAGCAAGTCAATTGTCCAATAAAATTATAATTTATTCAATTTAAATGAATCAAAATAAAATATTGTTTAATCAATCCTTTTAGTTTTTAACAATGTCTCAAAACAAAATAGACTACACAAACGCTAACAACATTAAGTATAAAACTATATTAAACATGGATTCTTTTAAGTGAAATTGTCAATTAAATTATGAATCAACCCACACACAAATTATAAACAAGATAAACAATTTAATAATAAAATTATAATCGGATGAAATATAAAAATAAGTCGTCTACCAAACAAAATCTTTTTTCTGATATTTTATCTTTACAAAATTGGCAATATATATTTTTGACTAAACTTTGACATTATTATTGAATCTGCAATGTGGGGATGGTCGAGTAGATACAAAATTGTAAATTTTCATTATCGGAGTCATGATGTTTCATGGCCCAAGACCATCAAATCGACCCTTTAGTTGAAATATATTTACAATCTCCTAATCTTTTTAATTAGCAATTTTAAATGTAATTACTTCTAATTTTAATTAAGAAGATTTCGCTTATATTGTCATCAGGTGTCCGTCTACCGTCTTCTTCTATATGAGCTGAGCTGATCGCCATATCAAGGCGTCGTTTGCTTTGACCTAATTTGATTTTGTTGCATAAAATTTACAAGTCTCTGCGTTAATTTGATTTTGTTGCGTCGTTTGCTTTGACCTAATTTGATTTTGTTGCATAAAATTTACAAGTCTCTGCGTTAATTTGATTTTGTTGCATAAAATTTACAAGTCTCTGTGTTTATAGTGTTAGTTGGTGGATTTGAACTTACGTAATCCCGATGTGTTACAGATTTTTCTGTAATCCTGACGCGTTTATAATGACAGCCGGCGAATTTGAACCCAGGTAATCTCTAAGTATTACACATTTCCTTTAGTTAAACCCAGGTAATCCCGACGTGTTATAGATTTTCCCTGGGTTTGTAATCCCGACGTGTTACAGATTTCCTCCTGTTAAAATAAATTTAAAGTCTCTGCGTTACGAACTCATTCATGTTGGCATGAATTGAAAAAAATTTCGGTCAGGGTGGTCGAGTAGTCTAAGGCGCCAGACTCAAGTTCTGGTCTTCGTAAGATGGCGTGGCTTCAAGTCCCATTTCTGACACGGGAACGAAGTTATAACTTTCTCTTTTAGGTTTTATGCCGAAAGAGGTATACCTATTGGAGATGGGTACAATTAATGATTTTTTAATCTTAAATTCTAATCTGATGGTTATGCATTGAAGATGCTGGTATATTCTAATTCGTCCTCCAAAATCAATGGATCTGATTTATTGTTGATAACTTCTTTGCATTTATAAATGCATCCGTTACCCTGTTTATTTTTTAACATTTACCTAATCATATTAAGAAATTACCTTAACATTATATGATTACCACGTTTAAATGATTAACTTTTGAAATTCTTCAAAGTTTAATTATCTGACTCAGTTAGAATTTCATTATCTGGCTGGGTTTTATTTTAAAATGAATTTTTTTTTATCGACCGTAACTCTTTCGGCGTTCACCAACAGCGAATTAGCGGCTGTGCTAGTTACTAGCACAGCCACAAATTCGTGGCTGGTGAACGCCGAAAGGTTTCACCAGCCGCGAATTAGCGGTTGTGCTAGTTACTAGCACAACCACAAATTCGTGGCTGGTGAACGCCGAAAGGTTTCACCAGCCGCGAGTCGGCTAGTACTAGCCACAAATTAGGATTGAATCTCTTGACTGTGGCAAATTGAAAACCCTCCTACGGGGTATCAGGAACCTCCTTCTCTCTTTCCATCATCTGCGCTACCGCTCTCATCGAAACCGATCTACAATAATCTAATAGCTTGTTTTCCATCGAAATCATCATCCCCTGAAAGTCTCGAATCGATCATCTCCAATTCTCTGCCAACAACAGCCATGGAGACCGCCCAAGCAGGGAAATAACACTTATTGGAATCAGCCTGCAATCAAATCAACGCATTGTTAATCGCACGAATAACAAAGGGAAATGTTCATGCATGAACAATTCATTGCGAAGGCGTGAGTGGACAGCCAAAACAATTTGAAAGTGCGGACAACCAGTAAATGAAATCGCCCGGAGAGCCAAATTGAAAGTGCGGACAGCCAAAACAAATTGAAAGTGCGGACAACCAGTAAATTGAAAGTGCGGACAGCCAAAAAAAAATTGAAAGTGCGGACAGCCAGTAAATGAAATCGCGCGGACAGAAAAGATGAAAGTCAGAAAACGAAACAATCAGAAAATGAAATGGATCGACAGAAAATGAAACGTTCGTGAGGAAATCCAAATTTGGTAATCTTAAAGGTTAATCATTCAAACGTGGCAATCATAGAGTGCTACGGTAATTTCTTAATATGATTAGGTAAATGTTAAAAAGTAAACAAGGTAACGGATGCATTCAAAAATACAAGGAAGTTATGACGAGTAAATCACATTCATTGATTTGGGAGGACCACTAAGAATATGCTAGTATCTGCAATTGTTAGCCATCAGATTAGAATTTTAGATTAAAAGATGATTAATTGTGCCCATTGTCAATAGGTATACGCCTTTCGGCGTAATTATTACAAACAGTAATAAACATGGTTACCAAATCTTCTTGAAAATGACAGACATCTATCAGGGCATTTGGTCTAGTGGTATGATTCTCGCTTAGGGTGCGAGAGGTCCCGAGTTCAATTCTCGGAATGCCCCCGCCTCGTTTCGTATTTTGGCTGTGCAGTCTTATCTGGACGTTTTAGGCTTTAGACTCTTATAACTTACTACTAATCTAAAATTACTGTCTGCTGAGGTAGGTACCCTAAAGCTATCATCATAGCACTTGACGAAATTCAAGTTTCCATAAGTTAGAAAAAGTTTACACGTGTAGTTGCGTTGCGTTTATCCTCATTTGATTTTCTTGGACAAAGTTATAAGTGTCTATCGTACAGATTCATATCTATATTCATTCATGGAGTTTAGTAATCACTCAATGATACGCGCTAAAGAAGTCCGCCTCTGGTATAAAATCCGGCCAGTAATGGACGAGATTTATTTATTTATGAAAAGCCGGCTATTGGCGGATGAAAATGGAGGGGAGATGAATGACGCCCGAGAGCTACGGCATATTAAGGTTCCATTAATCAATAATTCACATATGTTGAGATGGCCGAGTTGGTCTAAGGCCCTAGATTAAGGTTCTGGTCCGAAAGGGCGTGGGTTCAAATCCCACTCTCAACATTGTAATTATTTTATCATGTGATTAACGCTCTCTCTTTTCCGTCAATCTTCATTTTCCTCTAATTTCTTTTAAAAGAACCGTTAGGCATTATGCGCTTCGTTTTCCACTTGTTTCTGTGAAGAAAACCGTTAGGCATTGTGAACAATGGAATTGTTTAACAGGATATTATAGCATGCACTGACGAAGATATGTAATGTAAATGGACCTAAGGATTCCTATAGTACTATGGACATACGAGACCACATGTAAGAAGTAGACAGGATATACACCATTCCCATTAGTATATGGCCAGGAAAAAGTTATGTCCATGGAATTCATTGTGTTGAGTATGTGCATTGTTGCACTAACAAAGCTCATGGATTCTGGTGCACTAGAGAAAAAACTGTTAGATCTAGTGGAACTAGAGGAAGAACGCTTCATTGCATGATATCATCAACAGGTTCAGAAAGCATGTGAAAAAGCATGGCATGACAGTCATATTAAACAGAAAAAGTTCTAGATGGGAGACCTAGTTTTTCTCTATGATAAGATTTGTGATAGAGGCAGGTTTTGTTTTATTGGAGAAATTGAATGGGGAAACAATGGAAGGACTCGTCAACGGAAGTCAACTAAAACTATATAGGGACAATCTTCCTTCCACGCACTTGGAAACAATAAAAATTGGAAGTGATGACATACTTGAAGTTCTAAATCGAACATTGTTCAAAGAGTCAAATTAGCAGAAAAAGAGATGAACAAGAAAATGTTGTGGAAATGAAAAAAGAGAGAGGAAGGCATGTTGGAAGGATAATTGAATTTGTGCATAAAAGAGAATTGAATTGTGCACAGAAAAGATAATTGAAATGTTCACAAAAAGAACCAAGATAAAGACCTATGCATATGACACAAAAAACATTAAAGAGAAAACATGACGGCGAGACAGACAAAATGCATCATCATAAATGAAAAGCGGTGACGATATTTTGACAGGATATCAAATCTAAACCACAATCCACTGAAACATACAAAATTAATGCAAAATCCAGAAAAGAATTGAATGTGAACACGATCGAATTGGACTGCGAATTTTGGTGCAAAGAGGAATGAAACAACTAGCAAGATCTTATAAAAGTAGATGAGGGGAAACAAGAAAGGGTCATATTTGTTTGGACATTCAAAGACAACAAAGAGTCGAGTGAGTTGCAGAGAGAGATGAATTGCAAAAAGCCATCGAGACACCAAAGACAAGAGCATTCATATCACAGTGGAAGAAATCACGCACTAAGCAGACATCAATACCTATACAGGAAGAAACCCCGAGAGCAGAGGCATCAAATCCATTAAACTTTCCACGGGCATATGTGCCACCCAGAAAGCCAAAAACAAAGCTAGTTAGATTGCCTAAGGAGTTGAAGTATGACCTCGTTACATCGGTGGTTCCACTTGGGGTCAACATTGAGGGAGACATGTTGGGAGAAGTATGAAGTCTACGGTTTTCATACCATTATCTTGTAGATATGAAAAAATTTATAGAGTTAGCACCACAAAATCATCTATGCACAAGATTCATACTAGACTCACTCGTATTCATAGTCAATTCATAGGAGTGGGAAACATGATTGCAACAAACAAGCATATTGAACCTGTTGGAGATCCCACACTTTGGCAGAAGTGCAGAAATTAACATCTATGTCAAGTTATTGTCGAGCTGTGTCCATGGAGGTTTCCTCTGGTTGGATAGGGCAGTGTCGATCGACAATCAACTTATCGTACATATTACAGTATTGTTGTCAGCAAGGGAAGACCCACTACCTTTTTTCATGGATAAGACTCGAGAGAAAGAATTAGTGGAAAGGATGAAGGACATTATGACACGCAAAGAGGAGCATGCCGATTGGACATCACGAAAATTAATGATGATATTGTCATATTTGCGACGTAGGTGATGGCTTACAAGTTACTCAGGAAATGTCGTAGAGACTAGGTTCTTGCAAGAGTAATAGTAGCAACAAAAAAGTGCATAACAGGAGTGTAGATGAACTGGGTGACATTTTTGGTGAAGTAGTTTTAACTGACTGCAGGAATGCATACGATAACGACACGAAGTTTTACTATGCATGGTTACTAATTTTAATTGCATTGGTTACTTGGAGGGAGCCAGAAGAAACTCAGTTCTCGGAAGGTATGCAGAAACAATGCCTAGCGGCGAGGTATGTTTCTTTGTGGCATACCGCACACAAGAATATGAAAATGGACAACAATGACATTTTCTACATTTATAAGGATACAATTCGATAGTGTATTGAGGACACACCATGCATCCTTTCTCAGAAAATTGAAGCATATAAAGAAATCACATGATTCAAATTAGGGCCACGCCACATGTACTGAGACGAACAAAGTTCGTTCACACAAGAATTATTCAAAATGCTTTGAATATAACATAATAATCCATGTAGGAATAATGTATAAAATATGAATAAATAAGATGATACAATGGAGAATGAGGGCTTGTTTATATACCCACGCAGGGGTGCCCTTAACCAATAGTCATGTCATTTGACACATGTCCTTTCATTATTAATACTTATTATTTATTAATTAATTATTATGTTTATGAATATCTATTTTATATGTATATTTATATTCATAACATTGTCTTCCCCTTAAAAATGCTTTGTCTTCAAAGCATACTTTATGGAAGACTTATCTCATTCTCTAACTTGTAATTATTGTCTCATGCTTCTTCATTATTGAGTTAGTAATTGTTGAGGACTTGAGATGATAGGATCTTCTAAGCACTAAGAAGAACTGACGAATTGTAAAGGGGTCTACCCATCCTAATTTGATCTTCTGTGGATTTGGTTTTTTATAGGGTTCTTGGAAAGAACTTGATACATTTATACTCCCATGATCGCTTCTATTTTGACCCGCACTTGTAGTGGAAGTAACATTCTTTTTCATAGCGGTTATTTGTTTATGTTGATACATTGATTGGCTGAAGTATCGACTTTTGTGATTAGGATGTTGATAAGGCATCCTTGCAACTTGATCTTTACTTCTTATACTTGCGTATTTTTCTTGATTAACTTTTGGAATTGAGTCTTCTTGATATTGCTAGCTTGTTTGTACCTCGACATTTGAAAACCTCTTTACATGAGCTGGATTTGCCTCCTTTTGAGTCGTAAGGTTGATTGGATCTGTCATCATTTCCTTATAGACTAATGATGTTTTGTGATCTAGCTTTTATTGTAAAGTCTTCTTATCATGCTTCAACTTTTTAATCTGAGTTAATAAATCTTGATTATGTCATTTTAATCATAAAAGTTCTTCCTTATTTTTTGACCTATTGTTTTTTTCTGATTCTAGGTTCTCCTTTCTTTCGTCCTTTAAGATTTTAATTTGTTCAAGTAACTTCTGGTTAAGGTTCCTTAGGAAGGATATTTCTTCCTCATTTTCAGTTGATTTCTTCTTGAGACCTTGATTTTCTTGTTCTGAATTTGTATTCCCTTGCTTCTTGTCTTTTAACTTTCTATTTTTAACTAGTAAATTTTGATTATGATTTTTTAATCGTAATATTTATTCATCTCGTTCTAGTAAATCATGGTCCATTTTTTGTCTTTCGGTCTTTAGTTCTTCATTTTGTGCAATGATTTCCCAAATACGCTCTTTAAAGTAACGATTATCTTTTTGTGTTAACCCATTAAAATATTTTTCCTTCTCAATTTCAAACTGTAATTTTTTATTGCTCGCTTTATAATATACTAGTTCTCCTTCCAATATCTGTGATTGTATTTCTGAATTATTTTGATATTCTTCCATAATAAATGATTTTTAAATGTTTCTTCAATCCTTTTTAGAAAAATTCATTTTCCTTATACTCCTCTCACTTTATCAATAAATATCTTATATAAAATACATTTTTCTCTTTATTATTACACTTTAATAATAAAGTATAAAAGTATTTTTCCTTTTAATATTTGTATGAAAAATGTTTTCTTTTTAATATTTGAAATATCCTTTTGTTCACTTTTTCAAAAGTAATTTTACTTTTTCATCAAATAATATGTATTTCATTTCTTTATATCTCCATAAATAATCCAATATAATCCTTCTTTATATGGGATTACTTGAGTTTCCTTTATCTTTATTGTTAAATAATATTTATAACACCGTTTTTTTTACATAATCACTTTATAATCTTTTCTTTTAATTTTATTTTAATTATACCCTTTCTTATATCTCTTTTTGGTAATGGTCTAGGGTTTGAATATAATATTTGAAATGTACCTTACACTTCCTTTTAGAATAACCCGCCACTAAATTGCACCATATATTAAGTGGAATTTATTTCTTATATACTTTTATCAATTCGTCTTTTATCAAAGGGATGAAAATAGTGCATAGTTTTAATTTTTGATGTTGTAATGTTATTTTGGATAGTCATGTCCCTCTCTGTTGTCACGTCTTCCTTTGAAAACACTCTTGGCATGACTTAACCTCTGTTGTAATAATTTTGATGAAACTTCAATTTCACGGAAAACAATTTTATGCCCACGAAAATCTATTACAGGTAGCTTGAAGATATAACTTTCTCCCAATGAATAATCATGCTTCTGTTTTGTTAATATTATTTATGCCCAAGAGGGCCTCGTCCTCTTTTATTATGTTTCCTTAATATAATTATTTCCTTAGAATTCTAATAATCCGTCATTAATTGTTATTGGTGATATGTCGCGAAAAAATGATGAGACACGTCTCT
>SNQJ01S0020234.1:140988-156601 GCA_010110895.2 Picea sitchensis
ATGCCTTCATTTCATCCTTCATTGCTTCTTTCCATTTATCACTGCTAGAACCCTTCACAGATTCTTGATAGCACGAAGGTTCATCATCAGTACTTAAAGAAACTGATGAAACAAAATCATCATACCTTCTTGGAGGATTTCTGACCCGTGTAGACCTCCTTAGGGAAGTTTGTGGCTCATCCACAATCTGTTGACTATCATCATCAACCATGTCTTCCTCTACTGTAGGAAACTCTTCATGAACATCTTCTAAAACTTGTTCATGTTCACTTTCATTAGTTTCAAATTGAATTTGATGATACTTTGGTGCTTCTCCCTGTCTCATTTGAACATCGACATTTGATTTGATGAGAGATGATTCATCAAATATTACATCTCTGTTAATGGTGATCTTGTGGGAAGTAGTATCCCACAACCTGTACCCCTTAATACCATCACCATATCCAACAAAGATAAGCCTTTTTTATTTTGGATCTAATTTAGAACACTGATGTTTAGGAATTAGAGCATAGGCTTCACAACCAAAAACTTTAAGATTAGAATAATTACAAGGATGACCTTTCCATACCTCTTCAGGAATATTGTACTCTATTGATGTTGATGGTGATCGATTCACCAGATAACAAGTTGTAGCTACTACTTCTTCCCACAACTTCTGTTGCAAGTTGGCATTACTCAACATACTCCTTGCTCTCTCTAGAAGAGTCATGTTCATGCATTCAACAACTCCGTTTTGCTGAGGAGTATAGGAAGTGGTTTATGCCTATCGATCCCAAATTCTTTGCAATAGTTTTCAAATTCCATTGACATAAATTCACCACCAGTATTAGTTCTTAAACATTTAATGGATCTACAAGTGCTCTTTTCCACTAAATCTCTAAACTGCTTGAAAACATTAAATACATCAGCCTTTCTTTTCAACATATCGATCCACACCTTCCTAGAGAAATCATCTATAAAAGTTACAAAATATGATGATCCCCCATACGAAATAGTAGGGGATGGCCCCCAAACATCAGAATGGATATAGTCTAGGATTCCTTCACTGGTGTGTCTTTCGGTTTTAAATTTCTACCTATTATGTTTTCCATAAACATAGTGCTTGCATAAATCTAACTTTAAATACTTTAGACTAGGAAGCAATTTGCGATCAGATAATACCTTCAATCCTTGTTCGCTCATATGGACCAACCATTGATGCCACAATCCAACATAATCACTGTCATTCTCAGATACTGATGTCGCATGATCCGACTCAGTTCTTCCTTCTAACAGAAACAAGTTACCAACCTTCTTTTCTTTCATAACTAGTAGAATTCCTTTGTATACCTTCATAACTCCACCTTGAAAAATACTCTTGTAACCTCCTATGTGTAAGACTCCCAAAGATATTAGGTTCTTCCTAATCTTAGGTACATGTCTTACATCAATTAATATTTTAACAGTTCCATCAAACATCTTAATTCGAATGCTACCAATTCCCACAACTTTACATGAGATATCATTGCCCATGTAAACAATTCCATCATCTATATATTGATAAGTAATAAACCAGTGTCTATGAAGGCACATGTGGTTTGAAGCACCAGAGTCTAATAACCATTGTTGATCATGAAATGAACCAATACTAATTGATAAAACTTCATCAGTCATAGCTAAACCTATTTTTGAACCTGTTTCAGTTTCATTTTCTTCCTTCGTCTCTTTTGGAGGGTGTTCTTTGGAGGCTTGTTGTCACTTCCAAGAATCCTTCTTCAGGTGTCCAGATTTGCCACAAAACCAACACTTAAGATTTCTCTTTCTTCCCTTCGACTTTGACCAAGAGAAATATCCCTGACCATGTCCTCTTTCTTTAGTTCTTCCTCTGATCACCATTTCCTTTGATGTAGAGGTTTCTTGATTGGATTTCTTCATTGTTTCCTCAGACAGTTGTGCTCCAACAATATCATCAAACTCAATACTTTCTATTGAACTGAAACTAATAGATGTAACAAAGTGATCCCATGAGGTAGGCAAAGAACATAATAATGTAATTGCCTTATCTTCAGATTCAAATTTCACTCCCATGCTAGTCAACTAGACTAAAAGAGTATTAAAAATATTTAAATGATCAGCTATTTATGTACCTTCCTTCATGCGAAAACTATACAATTTCCTTTTCAGGAAGATCTTGTTTGTCAAGGATTCTATCATATACAATCTTTCCATCTTCGTCCATAAACCAACTATTGTCTTCTCTGAGACAATATTGAACAGGACATCGTCGACCAAACACAGGCGTATGGCACTCAATGCTCTCGCATCCATCTCATCTCAGTCATCATCTGTTATGGTCGCAGGTTGCTTTTCTTTTCCCAAAAGCACCTTCACCACGCCTTGTTGCACGAACATATCATGCATCTTAACCTTCCAGATCTCAAAATTGTTCTTGCTATTGAACTTCTCAATTTCGAACTTAACACTCTGCATCTTTTCCTTTAGAGGAAACATTCCCCAAAACACCACTGCTTATAATAACCGAGGCCCTTTCAAAAAATATGTGTAGGAATGATGGTATAAACTTTACAAGGTTCAATAAAAGAGTTTAATAAAAAACATTTTTTACTAACCTCACCTTTTTAATTTACTTTATACCTCAAATTTTTTCACTCCAAAAAAAAACTTTAAAACATATAGACCCACGTGACTTGACATTTTTTTTTAATTAAAAAACTCTCCTCCACCTTTACATATTTTATTTAATTCCAAAATATAATAAAACCTTTCCACTTTCATATAAATCCATACCTTTAATTTTTCAAAAGGAATAATCATACGAGTGTTTTATAAAGGAGGTCAGCGCTCCTTTGGAGTATATAGACGAGCTCCGAAGTAAAATTAAGAAATGTTTGTAAGTCCACTACCTAGATCGACGCTCCCTTTGGTAGGTAAGTTGAGTGTTGATTTATGATCGACGCTCCCTCTAAGATCCCAGTGCTATTTCTGATCGGTGCTACCCCTAGACCTATTGCCCAACGTCGACACTCCCTTCGCAATGGTATCCAAGCGTTGATGTAAAATTCGGTGCTCCCTTTCAAAAGACGACACTGTTCAACACCCTATCAACGTTTCTCATTTTTAGCAGCTTCCAACTTGGCCTTGATACCAATTGTTGTATAAGTTAATACAGAAACACAAATATCACATGATAATCAATAAACACGCAGATAAGAAACATAGAGATTTCACATGGTTCACCCAAATGTTAGGCTATGTCCACCAAGCAGAGGTATCGGTTGTCTTATTATTCAGATCATGGAGATTACAGCAGCTCACTCACATTCATTGTTTGCCTCTACGGCCTTACAAAATATATAAGAATGCATAGTTACAAAGAACTGATTATTGAAAACGCATCTCTAATTTTGTCTCATTGGTTTCAACCAATCACTGATTTATAGGATCTAGAATCCTAAATTTGGAAATTCGTTGACACTGTTTCCAACAAAAGTGACCAATTTCTCATGAGATTGAATAGTCCAATTACCACCTACTATGCTGAGTGAAATTTCTCGTGAGCTTGAATAGTCTACTCAACACTCATTGCACTAGGTGAATCACAAAGGTGAATAAGTGGGGTTGAAACTAGAAAAATGAATCACAAAGTATCATTCATCACCTTCGAGGCTTGCACCTACTAACCAAGACTTCTTGAGAAGGTCAATGCTCATCCAAGCACACTTAACCATGGAGTTATTTCCTATAGTGTAAAACACTCAACTTGCTAGCCTACCTGATTTGAAAAATATTTGCAAGTATTGTGCCTTACGAATTATTCATTTAGAGCTCCCTACGCTCTTTCTTTAACAATTTCTAAGTCTTTCATAGTCAAACATATGAAATATCATTTTTGGGATTATCTACATAGAGAAAATCATTAGTGCATCACCCATCTCCAATGAACATTAGTCAAAATGATTAACTTCTCATGAGCTTAAATAGTCCACTCAACATTCATTACATTGGGTGATGATATGTGAAAGAGGAAGTCCCAATATATGATGGCATTGTGAAGGTTGAATCCCTAGTATATTGATTGAGAAAAATACAATGTTACTTTGAGTATGAGAACGTTGAATATCCTCAAAGAAAAAATTCACAATCACAAGGTTGAAGAGACACGTGATGCTATGGTGGGAGTCTGTGTAGCAAGAGAGAACACACGAGAACAAAAATAAGATATCAAGACTGAGTAAGATGGTCCAAAAGTTGTGTGAGAAATTATTTCCATGAGATTATAAACATACACTATTCAAACAAGTGTAGAACCTTTGATATCACTCTAGTTTCACAATATTCCCCAAATCCGTCATAGATGAAACTATGCAACAACAAATTTCTACCAAATTCGCACTGCTATTGGCCCATACAAGAACAATGTTGAATCATAATCTTCGATACCAATTTGTAACATACCTAGCCTCCAAGTTGAGCCACATTGCTACAAAAATGGCATGGCATATCTCTGATACTAGATTGTAACATACCCACCTGCTAATATGAAATTAAAAAAATCCCAATACATATTAAAAATGAACCAAGGGTCAACATGCCCATAATTTAACATGCATCTAACAACATAATAAAAAACCATGAATGAAACTATTCAAACAAAGCAACAAACACACAACATTCAATAAAACACATACACAATGGAAATGACATCATAAACATTAAAAAAAAAACTCATATGTTTATAAAGTAACAAACTAGATGCTTACGGAAGACATTCCTCCTAGCCATAGGCTTGATGTTGATTTTCTCTCAACAACAAGCCACCCCGAACATGAGGTTATGAGTCCACAAGGAGATCCGACCCTCTTGGATGTCCATTGTTTGCATTCCACAACCCAAAACATAGGTTCTACTCCAACAACAATTCAAATCCACTAGCTCTCTTCCTCACAACCTACACAACCCAAGAAATGGGATATGCCTTCACTGTACGCAGTCCCTCATGCCTTCCCACTTCCCTCCAAGGATCCAATGCACTCAATTGGTCAGGAATATCACAGTTGGGGACTCCAAGAACTCTCAGCTTCTTTAGGAGTGTTCATAATAGCCTTCACAAGGCTCTTGAGACATTTCCTCAAAATAAAATTCTCTACAGGAACCCAACCCATTTTTATCAGCACACGAACCACATTCCCAACATCAATACAACCCAGCAATGGCTTCCTTCAAGAACAACATGGGTGGTTCTCTTCCGAGCACTCAATTTCTCCTTTACTACCCAAAAATCAGCATGTAAAACTCTCCTCTTTTTCCACACAAATTTCCTTTTCTCCCATGCATGTTGACTCTCATAGTCCCCATTGTTGATTATACTTCAACCCCATGGTTCCAATAACTATGGGATGTGCCTCACACCCACCCTCTTACATGAATTGAAGGTTTGAGTATCTAACAAGTCAAAGGGAGGATTATATGGTATTGGCACTTTAACTCAAGAAAATGATATGGGTTTCCCTTGGGTCCTCCTTTAGCCCCCTCTCTTGTGGAATCGTAGCCCCCCATCATTTTTGTCCCTCTCGTATTGTAGCCAAAAAAAAATAAATTTATTATTTATTTCAATTTACAAATTATACAATTCGCCCCCCTGTCATACTAATCAATATGGGCTCTTCACCCCAAACATCTCGGATCACTATCCTAAATCACATTTATAAAATTACATTATAAGCCAAGGGGATCAAAACTGGGGATGTTACAAGCCCCGCCCTTTTATTTCTACAATGTCCTCGGTGCACAACACCATATAGGTGTACATACATATTAGAAAACTAGGCTCTCCTACCTAATATCACACATGCATTCCAGCCAAAATATAAATACATAGGCACTTCGGTACAAAACCCATAGATACATAGGTACTTTGGCCCAAAAACCATAGATACATAAGCACTATGTCCCCAAAACCCATACATAAGGATTTTACAATTTATAATTATCACAACAATTCCAATCAACAGTCTCTCATTCCACTTAGTCTCTACAACCCAAGGAACTGTACCCCCTTCTCTGCTCTACATTCCCTCGGGATGTACCACTTCTCTCAAGGGCCTCAGCATAGACTGACTAGAAAGTCTCGGAGATGTGGCTTTAGAAATCCCAACAACAACCAATTTCACAATTTGTTGATCCCCACAACAATTCCAACCAACAAACTCTCATTCCCCTCAACCTGCATAGCCTAAGGAAGTGTACCCCCTTCTCTGCACCACGGTCCCTCAAGTTGTACTACTTCCTTCCAATAGTCCAACACAAGGTTGGCTAGGAAGGCTCAAAACTATGTTTCTAAGAAATCCAATTGTTATAACATAATTTTCCAACTTTCAAAATAGTTTCAAACGTTCTTCCCGCATTGCATCTTCAACTTCCACTGGAATTTTATCTTCTATTCTCTTCTGGAGCTCTTCTTCCTTTTAGTTGTAGTTGGTATTTCATTCCTTTTTCCTTTGTAGTAAACCACCTCTTAGTGTTCTTCATTTTTCCAGCTATCCCTATAACATCCAATGAGAAACATACATGTTATATTTATTTTCAAATAACAATTATACCATTTACAAGAGTTCCCAACTCCACAATGTAAACATTTGTTTAAAATTAAGTTTGCAATCATAATTCAATGCTTATATGTATGTATATATTGTGTTTCACAAAACTTCCATGGGAAAAAATTCAACTCAATTTTCTTTCCTGACACACCCTCATGATTTTAGCCACCATGCCATATGCATTAATCAAGTTTCCTCTTCACTGTTACACAATCCCTTGGGTGATCCATCATTTTCCAAGGTGTTCTTGTGCAAGGAGAGAACCAACTCATTACCAGACTTCCACTAGAATTCCATAACATGTGGCAATCATAGAGTTCTAGTGTCATAACAATAGCCGTATTCCTAAGCTTTCTAGCTTCAATGACCATCATCTCATTTGTATCACACACTGTTGTGCTTGGTTTTCCACTTGGGTGAGAAAAATCAATGCACTTAATTACCTTGTTAGACCAACTAGATAATACATAAAAGAGTTAGTTGATTAGTGGATCAAGCACGAAGAAAATAAGAAAATAAATAACAAGAAAAATACAACTAAACTAAGCATGCATGAAACTCAAATGAAAATGTAATGTTCCCAAGCCAATTTTTTTGCTTGGAACACTAACTGACCACTGATTTACTTGTTTGTTTTTGTGTGTTTTCAAGTTGGCCTCTCAAGTTTCGGCCTCAGGGTTATAACATTTATTAAGCACAGATCTGAAGATATACTCAATGAAAATACAAGATCTAACCAACACAAGATATGGAAACAAATAGCATAGATATGACCTTTATTATTATGAAGAGAAAGAACATGATACAAAGTGGATGCAGATATGGAATAACATCAAATGGCTCCAAGAGATAATATATGAGCTGCTACAAAATGCCCCTGATAAGACAATGCAAGCCTCCAAGTGCTGGATATATAATGAATTTCAATTTAACAAGAACCAAGGTCAATTCCAAACCCCCCTGGCTGATGACACATCCTGCTGAAGAGATAAGAAGACCAATATTTCGGCCCATCTGAAGGAGATATCCAAATAGTACGAAACTCCATAGAAATATAGATTGGGGCAAGTAGAATCCCTCCCTAAAGTCTCAAGTCAAGATGCCAAGGTCTACCCCTCAAAACTGCTAAAACCCTAATCAAGGTTGCGCCCTACTGAAGACTGTCAAGCTCAATATTTCAGCCCTAATGGAGGAAGCCTTCAAATACCCTGAAAATCTCTAGAAATATAGATCGAGCCACCACAATCTGTTGGGAGAAGTCTCAGGGTAAAATCTGAGGTATAACCCCTCCAAACTGAACAGATCTGAATCAATGTTGCACCCTCCTTCTCTCAAAAACGTCCCAAAGCTCCAAATAATAATCTAGCAAGACTAACCCTCCCAAAATACTCCAAATCTAATGAACAAGGCTCTGCAAGTAATACCTAGGTGCTAGAATGTCAATAGACCCTGTCAATAAGTTGGATCGAACTCCTCTTGAAGGAATGATGTGCCCTTGCTGGAAAACCCTCAAGGGTACGACCTGCTAACTTCCTAAATATATGATGGTACCTGTGAATACCATAGAATGGTGTGGATGGAGTGTTTCATCCCTGAGACCAAGATTGGAACAAGGTGAGTGGAATATTTCACCATTGAGTTGTTCTCTAGGGTTTGTATTCTCAAAACCATGAAAACTGTGTGTTGAAGATCCCAATAGCCAAATGCAATATGATCCAATGTGAAATGAGAGGTGTGCCCTAGGATCTCCTTTATACCTCTTTCTATTTCCCTGTTGATTTAGGTTAACCCTAAGGTTCATCTCTTAACTCAGCCTCCAACTCTCTATTCCTCCAGTGAATTCCTTTTTACCTTTTTAAGTCAACTTCAAATTATAACATTGAGTTAGCTAAATTATTCCCCATGCTGAATGAGACTATGGTCTAGTGGGGATGTCTAGATCACTAAATCTCTCCATACCTCTTCATCAAGAGGTGGGGGACATTGAAATCTCTCCTGCTAGAAATTGCTTGTCCACAAGCAATTCCGAACCTATGTCCTGTATCACCTGTTCATTCTCCCACGTGAAATCCTCAATGGGCAATTCCTTCCATTTGACTAAGTATTATCTGATGCTCCTCCTCTGGAGTTTCTTCTCCCTAACCTCCAATATTTCCTATGGAACCAATATCAATTGCCCTTCCTCATCTAAAGGTGGCAATACCTCAAGTGGGGTGATGTGTTGGCCAATGGCCGGCTTCAGGCATGACACATGGAAAAATTTGTGTATCTTGCTGCCCTGTGGAACCTCAAGTTCATAAGCCATGACCCATACCTTTCTGCTAATCCTGTAGGGTCCAAAGAACCGGGTTTGGAGATTTTCTGCTCCACTCCTTTTTATAGAAGCCTATGTGTACGGTTGGAGCCTTAGGTAGACCAAGTCATCAACCTCAAAAGTATGCTCTACTCGGTGTTTTTCTTCTTGGACCTTCTACTAATTTTGTGCCATTTGTAGATGATCCTTTAGTTCACTGAGTATGTCCTGACTCTGCTGCACCCAATCCTATACCATTGGAGCTTTGTTATCACCAAAGGAAATATCTACAAAAGAGAGTGGTTCATAACTGTACAAATCCTTGAATGGAGTCATACCTATGGACATATGATACGTGGTGTTGTAGCAGTATTCACCTAGGTGTAGCCACCTAACCCATTCTATTTGCTTCCCTGCTACATAATTCACGAGGTATACTTCTACCCACTTGTTGACTATTTTGATCTGCCCATCGGTCTAAGGATGATAACTGGTGCTAGGGGTCAAGGTCATACCAACCAACCTGAATAACTTCTGCCAAAAGGTGCTCATAAACCGACTATCCCTATCACTAACAATGGTTTTGGGTAGACCATGTAGTCTGAAGATCTCCCTGAAGAATAATTCAACCACTTATGTTGCACTGAAGTATACAGTAGCAATGGAGAAGAAGTTTGCAAATTTAGTTAGCCTATCCACCACTACGAAAATACAATCCTTACCATGTGCCTTTGGAAATCCTGTGATGAAGTCCATGGAGATGCTCTCCCATTTGTTCTCTGGGATGGGTAGAGGTTGTAGCAGTCCTGTTGGATGTGTGTGCTCATACTTTTTTTCCTGGCAAGAAGTACATTGCTTGATGTGACTCATCACATATTCTTTGTGGCCCCTCCATGAAAACCTTTATGTTACCTGCCTGTATGTTTTTCCAATCCCTTGGTTCCCTACCACCGGTGAATCATGACATGCCCGTAGTATCTTGGCCTTGAAGGCTAACTCAAGAACCAATAAAATTTGTCCCTTGTAGTATATCATGTCATCTATGACTCTGAAGTTGTCATCCTATATTTTCCCATCCATCAACTGACAAGCAAACTGATTTTTGGAATATTCCACCAAGAGGTGGGACTTCCAGTCAATCGAGATATTGGTCATCGCAGAAACTAATGGTTGTCTAGACAATGCATCAACAACTACGTTGTTCTTCCCTTTGACAAATTCAATGTCAAATTCATAGGCTTGTGTCTTGTTGACCCACTTCTATTGTCTCTCAGTCAAGTCCTTTTGTTCTAAGAAGTGCTTAAGGTTGTTGTGGTTTGATCTCACTACAAATCTTGCCCCTACCAAGTATTTCTTGAATTTGGCTAAGGCGTGCATGATAGTCAACATTTCATTGTCGTAGATAGTGTAAAGGAGCTCAAGGCCCCTCAACTTTTGGCTCTCATAGGCAAGGGGATTCCTATTATGCATCAGTACGGCCCCAATGCCCTCCCCGGATGCATCACACTCTAAGATGAAGGGTTGGCCAAAATATGGCAAGGCTAAAAGTAGGCATGTGCTCATCACGTTTTTCATCGTGTTGAAAGTAGATTGTGCCTCTTCACTCCACTTGGAATCTCCCTTCTTATTCAAATTGGTCAAAGGTGCACAAATTTGTGAGAACCCTTTCAAAAACCTCCTATAATAGCTGCAAATATCGAGAAATCCCCTCAACTCTGTAAGAGTCTTGGGTGTGGGCCAGTCAAGTATCCCTTGAATCTTCTCTTGGTGTACCTGTATCCCTTTAAATCCAATGATGTGTCCCAAGTAGAGGAACTCTATCATCCCAAATTCACATTTGGACTCCTTGGCATACAAGGATTGGTCCTGCATGATAGTTAAAATCTGTTCCACGTGCTGAAGGTGCTCCTCCCAAGTCTTGCTATAGATCAGCAAGTCATCAAAGAACACAAGAATATGCTTCCTCAACTTCTTGTTGAGGACGTGGTTCATACATGAATGAAATGTGGTAGAGCATTGGTTAATCCAAATGGGATCACTAAGAATTCATAGTGGTCGTAGTGACACCTAAAGGAAGTTTTTGGAATTTCCTCCTCCCACATTTTGATCTGATGATAACCAGAGCGCAAGTCAATCTTTTTGAAGTAAATAGCCCCATGGAGCTCATCCAATGGCTCATCAATCCTCGGAATGGGATACCTGTTTTTGATAGTCTTCTTGTTTAGTGCCCTGAAATCAATGCACATGCACATAGTTCCATCCTTTTTCTTGACCAGTACCACTGAAGAGGCAAAAGGACTGGAACTTGGTCTAATGTGACCCATGTCTAAGAGTTATTTGATGGCCTTCTCTATCTCTTTCTTGTACTTCTTTGGGTGTCTGTAGGGCATGGTGATGACTGGATTTCCCCCCTCTTCCAACTCAATGATATGCTCAAATCCCCTATCTGGTGGCACTCCTAATGGAATGGGTCAAAACACCTTACTGTGTTTGTCAATGATCCTATAGATATCTGGTGCATAATGAACCTTCCCCTTTTTGTCCACACGTGCCGAAATCTTTCACTCAACAGCATATACAATATCCTCTCTCCTGAAAATGGCCTCCATACGCTTTGTCATGACTACCCTGGCTATGTTTCCTATCATGGCTCTGAGAACTACCTTTCTTCCATTCTCCTCTGTGAAAGACATCTCCATGGTCTTGTAGTTGGTGGTGATAGGCCCCAACATACTGAGCTACTGTACTCCAAGGATTATATTTGTATCCGGGAGTTCCATCACATAAAATTCATGTGCTAAATCATGCCTACCTAGTGTGAGCTTCATCCCCAGAATGTACCTCTTACAAGGCATGGTGCTTCCTCCTGCCACCTCCACCTTGAATCCTTCAAACTCAACTATGGGTATATGCCTCCTCTATAGCAATGTTGAGTCAATGAAGTTGTGAGAAGCACACCCATCAATCAACACTAACACCTTTTTCCCCTGCAATACTCTTCTCATCCTGAAGGTGTTGTACTTGGGTACCCCACTAATGGATGCCAATGTAGCCCTCTCCTTTGTTGCACTGTCGTGACCTGTAGCCTCCTCTTCTGTAGTTTCGGTGGTGTCTTCCCCTATGTTTTGGATGTGGCCTAAATCCTCATCCTATTCATTATTAGATGTCACCTCAATGTAATGAACATGGCCATGGCCCATACACTTGTGGTATGGGTTCCATGACTCTTTGCATGTGTAGCATAGTTGTTTTCTTCTTAGTTCTCTTCTAGTGTTCTCATCCATCCTACCCTTTCCCCTGTCGAACCCTCTTGGGTCTCTTCCTCCTGGATTCATTGGAGTTCTTTGGTCTCTCCCTCCGGTGTTTAGAGGTGGTTTAGGCACAAATTTCGGTTTTGCAGCTGGGCCTAGATCTCTCGTCCTCCATATAGCATCCTATAAGTTGGTAGTCTTAAAATCCTTAACCCAACCCTTTAAGGGTTCCATCAAACCCTATGTGAAGAGCATGATGAGTCTAGACCGTGACATGTACTGTACCCTGATTGCTAGCCTCTAAAACTCTTCAATATAAACCTTCGGTGCTCCTGTCTGTCTGAGTTGTGTGAGTTCCCTGAAATGTAGTTCTGGATCCCCCTGGTCAAACCTATCAATGAACCTCTGACTAAACTCTCTATATGCCACTATCTGATTGTGGCCAAGTGTGGTCAACCCATGGTACCACCATTCATGAGATTTTCCATCCAATTACATGGTGGAAAACTTGATGGCATACATATTCGTCATAGGGTTAAGCTGCAGGTAAGTGTCCAGTTTTTGTACCCACTCATGTGCAGTCATCTTGGTTGAACCATCAAAGTAGGGGATCTCCATCTTCTCACCCCTGCGCTCAAGCTCATAGATGTCCCTATGGTACGGCCTGTGCTTGCTTCTGAATTTTAATCCACATAAATGATCTAAGGTGATCTTCCTCTGAATTGGTAGGCTTAGCGAGTTGTACTCTCTGGCACACTGCTCAAACTGATCCTGAAACTCGTCTGGGTGGTCGAACTGTGTTGGTTCATCTATAAATGAGGGAAAGTAAGGTATGGGAGTGGTCTTGCTACTTGTTCATCCCTGTGGTGCTCCCCCTCCATGGCTTCCCTATGAATGATGATAGAGAACATGTTCTTGTTGATATTTGTTCCCTCCATGAGATCCACTAGTTTCCTTGTTGGCATAGCATTCTGGGCCTTTCCCCTTATGAGTCATCTCCAACAAGATTTGTGCTATCTTTGTTTGGTTCTCATCTACCTTTCTCAAGGTCGTTGATATTTCGACATGTCCCCTACGGGTTGCCTCCTGGTTTTCCTGTAGGTGATTTACAAGGTCACTCTATGATACTCGTATGGAATGTTGCAATTCCTTAGCAACCCGTGCTAGTGTTTGTGACTCACTGTCCTCACCTAACCCTTCCATTTCATCCTTTGTTTCCTCTCTATGTCTCCTCCTTCTTCCCATATAAATTCCACTGAATTTCTGCATGCACTAATCCTCACAGGATGGGAGGATCAGAGCTCTCATACCACAGTAATGTTCCCAAGCAAATGTTTTTGCTTGGAACACTAACTGACCACTGGTTTACTTGTTTGTTTGTGTGTGTTTGTAGGTTGGCCTCTCAAGTTTCGGCCTTAGGGTTATATTCAATTATTAAGCATAGATATGAAGATATACTCAATGAAAATACAAGATCTAACCAGTACACAAGATATGGAACCAAATAGCATAGATCTAACCTTTATTATTATGAAGAGAAAGAACCTGATATAAAGTGGATGCAGATTTGGAATAACATCAGATGGCTCCAAGAGATAATATATGAGCTGCTACAAAATGCTCATGATAAGACAATGCAAGCCTCCAAGGGATGGATATACAATGAAGGTCAATGCAAGAAGAAACAAGGTCAAGTCCAAAACTCCCTGGTTGATGGCACGTCTGGCTGAAGAGATAAGAAGACCAATATTTCAGCCCAGCTGAAGGAGATCTCTAAATAGTACCAACCTCCACAGAAAGATACATCGGGGCAAGTAGAAGCTCTCCCTGAAGTCTCAAGTCAAGATGCCAAGGTCTACCACTCCAAACTATTGAAACCCTAATCAAGGTTGCACCCTCTTGAAGACTGTCAAGCTCAATATTCCGGCCCTGATGGAGGAAGCCTCCAAATACCATGAAAATCTCTAGAAAGATAGATCGTGCCACCATAATCTGTTGGGAGAAGTCTCAGGGTCAGATCTGAGGTATAACCCCTCCAAACTGAACAGATCTGAATCAAAGTTGTGCCCTCCTTCTCTCAAAAATGTCCCAAAGCTCCAAATAATAATCTAGCAAGAGTAACCCTCCCAAAATACTCCCAATCTGATGAATAAGGCCCTGCAAGTAATACCCAGGTGCTAGAATGTCAATAGACCCTGTCAATAAGCTAGATCGAACTCCTCTCCAAGGAATGATGCACCCTTGCTGGAAAACCCTCAAGGGTACGACCTGCTGCCCTTGAGGGTGTTACGACCTGCTTCACTTGAGCGTGTTATGATGAAGGATGCATGCAAATTTTCCTAGTCACCATTTCTATTGGTTTTTCTATGCATTGAATTTGGGGTTGTCCTATTCTTACATTCACTAACAAAATTATGTTACTCATGACAAATGTTGCACTTGAAAGTCAATTATTCATAATCCAACTTTTGAAGGTGACACCAACTATCTAGGTTTACTTGGATAGCCTTTAGAAACCCCTTTCTCTAGATCAACTTCTACATATATCTTAGGGTAAGGGTATTAACAAACCTTTGTAACTATGTTATCTAAGGATTTCCCAATGCGCTAAGAAGTCATATTTTCTTTGGAAAATATGCAACAGGGGTGGGAGGCAAACCCTCACTACGACCATCTTGAAAATGTCCTCTATTGGGTTGAAATTTTTGGGATGCAAACCCTGACTAAGACCATCTTGAAAATGTCCTCTATTGGGTTGAAATTGAGCATCCAACAATTCAAACACATGACTTTGTGACCTAAGAAATATAAAGCACTTCAAAATATCATTTCTTTATCTTCCTTGAATGTGAATGAAAACGCTATATAGCCTCAACATCAACCTCAAAGGAAGAAGTTTATTTACCTATTCATGAGCAGAGATGAAAAGACTCTTTTAACCAAAAGCTCGAGCTCTGCCACTGCCCCATAAAGACCCGGGTCTTAAGAGAAAGAGTTGAGATGTTCATCTTCACGCAATTTTCTTCATAAAGCGAGCATTTTTAGGTCTATTATTTGAGGTCGCAACAAGTAGGGTTTGGATTGTAGTTGTTTTGCATCGAAGCTCGAGTCTTTGGGAGCTGCCATGGCATCGATTGTGAGAATGCGGGCACGTTAACCAATGAGGTTGAAACCCTTGCTCCAACTAGAAGCTTACCTCTTCATTCCAACTCTCCTCTAAGTGATATTTAGGTCATTATTATGAATATTAATGAAAATTTACCAAAAGGAGATGATAATTGTTAATCGATTCGATATAGGAGTGATGTCTTTATTGAGGTTGGCTAGGACGGGCGAGAGGTGCAAGCATTCTCAAATGCTTATACCCGAATGAGGCGTGAATTCAAATCCACTTTCCAGATGATAGCAGGCAAAATTCCACTTTTACAGTCAGGTTGCCTTGGAAATTGTCGAATTTGAAACGTCCGTCGGCG
>SNQJ01S0020235.1:9218-57697 GCA_010110895.2 Picea sitchensis
CTAATGGTTGATATGTTATTCAGATTATCAAAAGGTGGGTATCATATTAAAGTTCGTATAACATATACAAGTTCAAATTGCAAGTGATATGGTGGTCCTCCCTTAAAAATAAAAATTGATGTATCATAACGATCGAATTTGAAATGATTTTCAAACGTCATAACAAAACCATACATGTTATATGATGGTATCGGGCTCTCATATATAATGTTTTGATACTAAAAGGTGGCACAATGATGTTTAAAGATTGGAGATTCTTTCAACATAACGCATATGGTATATTGTAAACTTTCATATGGAATTATATGGCATATTGCTATCACTTGAACCTTACTATTGGAATTTATTTATTGAGTTGGTAAGTCTCGACCAACATTTCAAATGGAATTAGGTTTTTGTTAACCTGGATGTACAAGCACATGATTTTCTTCATATGTGGCATGGTAAATTGTAACACTATTTATTGTGGTTGCTAGTGGAAGTATGATATGGTAAAATAATTAATGTTGAAGGGCATGAGGTACCATGCATTAAATGCATGGGACATGGGTTTTCATTGAGGTTACCACCCTCACGATTTGGAAATTTTCATTTTGATGTTTGGAGTTGAGATCAAGAAAAGTAGCTTTGTTCGACCACAAACGGTGATCGTCCTGGCACTATAGCTCTATTTTATCAAGGGAAAATAAGTGTTAAATAAAGGTATGTGATTCTAGCCTATACCCATCAGATACACGCCAATATTTGCATTATTAATTTAGGAAAAGTTATCTATGATTGTGAATGAATGTGTTTCTTTCTCTTGGACTCATTTAGTAATGATTTCCTTTATGGAAATGGTATGGCCACATGAATTTATTAAAATATTTTACTGTTCAAACCATTAGTTCATTACTATCCAAAGAAAAAATGATGTGAAACATTGATTCTCTTTTTGATGGGTTTCAGATTGAGTTTTTTGGGTCTCAAGGGTTTTCTTCCTTGATATATTTTCTTATGTATGTTGAGTTGAAAAATCTTGTATGATAATTTTCATGGCTTGTGCATCCTTAAAATTTCCCTCATTCACTTTTATCATTTCATAATACCCCTGCAGAATGGTGGATCCTCTGGTCGCATATTGCATGACTTCATGCTACATTTCAAAAAGCCTGTAAATACCCTTTGTTGAAGCCGAGACTTATGGGTTTCTTGTAACTTCGTTTGGGTTGCACCTTAAGTTTTCTTTTCTTGCAAATATTGTCTTGGGTCAAGGATTTTCAAGACAAATGGATGCATTTGATTCCATTTTGAACCATGCATGTTAAAGGGGTATTTCTTGGTTCTATTTGGTGGATGTCATATAAGAGTCAAGATAGTTTTTTTCACTAAACCCTGGGGTTTATCATCTATGTGTGTTAATGTATATGGATTTTATGTCTCTCTGAGATAGAAACCCTAGCATTGTCATTGCACTATGCTAATCATTTGTGTTATATAAAAGAGGCATTGTCTAGTTCTAATTCTTGGTCACAGTTTGAATAAGAACTGACTAATTATAATATGCATGGATTGGTTTCTTTTCCAAGGATATGGATGGTAGTTGTTTATTTTCAAAGTGATATGTGATACACATAAATGCATGTCGAATTTTCGGGAAAATATTGAATAATGTAAACAACCATATTTGTATTTTTACTCTAAATTTTATTTGAAATTGGTTCAAGTCATTTTATCCGATGAAGATTAAATCTTTTTGTTTTGAACCAAATTATTTGATGGTATTTTGGGGGCATAAGAGATGTATTGAATGATTGGTTTGAGGTTAAAAGAAATACATTGCTAAATTGTCGATATTCAGTTTCAAACTTCTTTGTGCAAGAAAATGTTGTTTTCTTGGGGTGATATAAGTCGTATTGATCCATTGTTTGTTATAAATAAGAATGGTTTATATGCTAAATATTGAATACATCATATTTTTTTTGTTGAGTAACAAACACGTCTTGGTCGATTTCTTATAAATTGAATATTAAAACATTCATTATGGATGAAAGTTGGCATATATTGCAAATCTTAGACAGGGTTGTTCGTGGCTTTGAATATTGGAATAAGAACGAAAATTGGTTGAGATATTATGTTTTTGTTTGCACAAGATCATTTCCTTCATACTACCATTTTTCATGAAGTCATTCCCTCATTCCCATTTTCATATATTTCAAATGGTCATTTATTTTCTTCTTGTGGTATATAAATCTTAGACATGGTTGTTCATGGCTTTGAATATTGGAATAAGAACGAAATTTGGTTGAGATATTATGTTTAATTTGTATGCAAAAGATAATTTCCTTCATACTACCATTTTTCATGAAATTATTCCATCATTCCCATTTAATATATCATTTAAAATGGTCATTTATTTTCCTCCTGTGGTATATAAATTCAGAATTTTCTCTGTCAGAATAATATTATTTTTCGGGAAAATATGTATGATGGTCAATACACATATGTAATCATGGCTAGATTATGAGGAATAATATTTACATGCTCTTACATTTGACAAATTCATTTTTTTAATTTACACAGGGTCAATTCCCTCCATATTTTCATTTTTCACAAGTCATTCCCAGCTCCCAAATTCCATTTCCATTTTAATTCAAAATTTCCCCCTGATGTATAATATACTTCTTGATAGTAATGGATTAGAAGTGGAAAATTTGGACTTGGAAAACGATGAATGACAAAGTTGTTCACAGAAAATTAGATGTTGCAAAAGTTTAATGAAATTGTTTTCAAACATGGGTCATTATCTTTCCTTATCATTATTTCACTTTTCGCACATTACAATCCCATCATATTATTTGAGTACATTGATTTTCCCGTGTTCTTAAATAATAATTATTTGTGGGGATGAAGAAATGATTAAAGGAAAAATGTATTCTTTTGGATTGAGGCTTCCATGTATGTCATTGGTTGCTTGCATGATTGCTTGATGTCAAATAGAGCTACTTCTAAGTTATGTTATGAAAATGGTATTTGATGTTTGTTAGCTATTATATGCATGATCTAACTTTACCTTGTACTTATAGATGAGTTTCTTCAATAGAGGAAGTGGTGGCATAGGAAACAGGGGAAGAGGAAAGAGGCCTAATGAGTTTTTTGGTAACAAGAGACTTTTCTTCTATATCCACTTTGATGTTGATTCCGAAGAATTCAATCAAATCCTACAAACTGGTTTCTTAAACATATCATGACAAGGGGCCTTTCAATCCCTTCCTCCACTTGGGATACCCCTTCTTCAACCTCATCCAATAATTTATGGTATTCATGTACAACCACATGTTTCATTTCCTCCTGAGATTCTAGCCAATGATGGTTGGAATGATATTGTTAATCCTCCTCAGCATCAATCCCAAGGATGTCCCACAACTTCATTTCCATTTCATCCACCTCCTATAAAGTGATCTACCCTCTATATTACATCATAATCTTCCCATGCCCATTCATCTCATCCATTAAAGAAGATTAAATCTCAAATTCAAAAACCCAAGCCTAGAAAAAGAAAACGACTTGCCCAGTCTGTGAACTCTAATCAGTCATTAACTTCCTCACATTCAGTCACCTCTCATGCCAAACATCCGAAAAATGAAAGTAAACACATTTATTTTGAGGACATCCATTTGAAATCATCAACAACAAGAGTTAAAGTACACGTTAATGAAGGTTTGAAATCATAAATCCATAGGAAAGTAAACAGAGATAAGATGCCTCACACAAAAAATATGAATTCTAATTTTATAGTGTTCTTATCATGATTTTATTGTTGAGGACAATTTTGGTTGGTATTTTCTGGACAATGGTATGCTTTGGACAGGTTGATTATTCATCATTTTTGGATATTTTCACAACAATATAATTTTTGGGGCAACTGATAGTATATTTATTTTGACATATTTATGACAACCTTTTTTACTTAGACAATAATATGATATATTTATTTTTAATAAATATATTTATCATTCGGGAGTCACGAGGATGTTATAAGTATTTATATGATCTGATTGGGATATGTGTTATGTTGATAATTAAATGTATGTTAGATTACATTAATTTGTGTCTATTTTTAAGGAGAAACAAGGGGGGTACGTTTAAAGTTCAAAGGGTCATTAGGAGGTCCCCACCTATTAGTTAGTATTTATCATTATCATTAATTATTATTATTATTATTATCTAAATTATGAGTTGTCCCCATTAACTAAAATTAGTTAATGATTTAACTAAAAGTAGTTGAACCTTTCAAATTACTTTTGAGAGAAATAAGGGAGAACTCAAGGGATAAGAAAAAGAGAGAGTGATAGAGAGAACAACTCTGATAAGGTATTCTCTTGCTTCTTAAGTGATATTAACTTACCATTTCATTCATCTCTGAGATACACAAGTGATAAGAACTTCTTGTTGATAGCAGGATCCTATTGAAGGTGGAAATAAGGAGAACAAAGAAGTATTAATTTGTTGATATATTTCACAAGGTTGATCATCTATCTATGATATTCTGTGGGTTCTTATTAGATTTCTAGATTAGTTTTTAGTATTGACTAAGGATTTTATGTAGAGTCAAGGCAATGGAATTTTTGGCCTATCATTTCATCTTTGTTTCAGTCTTCGTTTCACTTAAGGATACCAATAATATACCATCTTTGACATCTAAGTCTCATTATACTCCTTACCTTTTGGGTATGAAGAATTTTGTTTGTTGTATTTCAGATTTTAATAAATAAAATATTTGGATGGTTTTGAAGTCTCATTTGAGTTACTGTGTAATATTATATCAAATTTGTATTTCTAAAGTTCAAAAAATTAAAAAAATATTTTATGTTAAAAATATTTTGTTTTTCTTTGACATACTACAATTATAAAAGATAGCATTAATTTCAAGAACATATTTCTTGAGGATTAATTGATTTTTTTGTAAAAATGGGCTATAAACACAGGGTGATAATCTCGACTATTTTTCTCTAGCCAGGAAGAATTCGAAAATGTTGGTATTAGGATAAGGTCATTCATTTTCATCAACAACATCCAACTTCAACAATGGATTTTTTGGAGCAATCTTCTTATGAGGAGATGGATACTGAGACAAAGAAGGAGACCTAGAAGGATCGGAGAAGAAGAAGGTGAAGAAGGAGGAGATGAATTTTGTGAAGGATGATAATCTTCATTCTTGAATTGACTTGTGCCTTCTCCTCTTTGTTGTCCTCTTTCATTGTATAACTCTTCCACCATTGTCTTCATCAAAGTGAATGCCTCGAAGAAATCATCTTCAAAGTTAAAAGGATTTGTTTTCCTTGGTGTGGCCCTCTCTCCTTTTCGAGTTCTTCTCCATGAACAAATTTAGGGATTATAAACCTCAATTTATCCTTCTTCCTTCTTAAAACTAGACCTAGTAATCATACACACTCACAAACCACATAAAACTAGCTTACTAGCTTTGATACCAACTTGATCCAAATATTTTACTTAGCTAGTTAATTAATGACTTGATTGCTTAAAGAGTGTGAAAACCAAGACAAAAGAAATGCATAAAGAGACTATGCGCAATAATAATAAGCAACAAGGAAATAAGAATGACACATCGAGATGATGTAGGAGTTCACCCAATGGAGGCTACGTCTATGGGTTTGCTTTCAATGGAGTGGCCTCTTCTATTATGATGCAAAATGGAAAAATTACATCAAAGCCTTCAATCTCAAAGCTATTATTCTACTTTGTCACAACACAATGGCTTCCAAAATCCTTTGAAATATATATCTTCCCTTTCTTATCCACGAAGAGGGCTTAAATATCTCATATATCTCAATACTACAAAAGAATGCAACTTTCAAGCATAATACTCTCGCACTCATTTAAAATTGAATTGTCTCATGCCCTAGAAAAATCCCTTTGTTTAAATAACAAAGGTAGATGGTTTTAAGTTTAGATTTGATCCAAACTTGATGGTAATCAAATATGTGGTGAATAACCATATATATATTAAAATAACCAACAAATATTATATTAACCATATAATATATATGGTCGCAAAATATTTAATAAACATAATATATATATATATATATATATATATATATATATGGTATTTGATTTGTTTTTCATGCAAAATATCATATGTTTTTAGTTTTAGAAATTTGTCATTGCAACCATTTTATAACCATAACAGCTCGAACCAAATCCCAATCACCATGTGAATGGTCATTTGTTTTTAATATTGGCATACATGGCATCATTTGTTATGTAAACAATTATGTGGGTAGACATGTGGGTAGAGGTCGCAGGGTCAAGACCCGCAGACCTCGCCCCTTTTTTGATATTTTTTATAACATCCACCTTAAATAATATATTATCTGGTATCCACAAAAAACTATAACAATGACCCATTGGTTAAAATTGTTGGTTTTTAGCACCCATGTCGAAGGTTCGATTCCCTTCGATGACGATTCCATAAGGATAAGGCCTTTTTAGTTGAATGGAGGGTGCCACGTGTCACCACCAAATTGGTCCACATGTCATCACCAAATTGGTCCATTTGTCACCATGTCCAGTCAACACTCTGCCACATCATCACCTTCCATGTCAGATTTAGTGCCATGTCATCACCTACCACATTAGCACCACCTTGATGCCACATCACCAGCCAAGTCAGATCCCACATCATGCCTCTGTCATGCATCTATTTCTCAACCTGTTATTTGCCATGTATGGTTGCCACATGTCACTTTGTATGACATCCATGTGTCCTCCTGTGGGACTGCCACGTGTCACCTCTATCCTTCCTTTTGTCATGTTTGACAAAAACTTCATAATGTGATATCTTTCTGATACGAAGTCTATTTGAGATCGTTCAAGTGGTGTCGGAAATCTCTCATCGAACTATTCGTCATGGCGACCTTTGCATCAAGTTTTGAGACCTTTGAATTTTAAGGTATTCTAGATCCTCTTGGATCACCAGGAAGCTGATGAACTAGTGGTCAGGACACATAAGATAAATGGTGGAGATAAAACCACATGGTAGAATCATGGACCTAGAGTGGATTACATCATGATTGTTGAACATCAGGAGGGATCAACGAATGTAATCAGATCAGGCTCACGATGAGATTTTGTGCTTGAAAGGGGAAGTTCATGGGCCCGGTGGGTTGATCAATTGGTGGCCCGGTGGTATACTTGACCAGAGTAAAACGTTAAAGGTGAATGGTTGAAGGCCTGGGGGATCGGTAGCCCAGTGGTCCTGATGATGAGGTTGTTTTGTGTACTCTGGTGGTCCAAATAACCCAATGACCTAATTGACCTTTCAAGATCTACTCCCTGAATCATTGAACGACTATTGAGTGTTAAGTGTCTATGTTGTGACCAATGAATGGATCAGGTATAATGGAAGGAAATTGGGATCGATTTCAAAGGATTGTTTGTAGCTCAATGTTATGGAAGAAGTCAAGAGATTTAGAGGTGACCCTGTGAGCATGAATCTTGGTATTTGGAAAAATCCTTGGACGTATGGGTTCATGTATGGAACTGACCTATTTATGTTCAACTCAAATATGACCCAAAAATGTCCCCATGGTGAGGCCTATAATAATGATGCTCTAATCCATTTTTAGTTGTGAGGATGTGAGTTGTGGATGAGGAAGCGAATCTATGAGGTTATCAGGTGTAAGAAGATGAAAGAAAGTGAGGTGTAACTGTCTGAGGGTGGTAGGGAGGTGCAAGGTAAAAAGGAACATTTGAAGTCTTGCAGATTGTAAACAAGTGGAGAGTATCATGGCAATTACAATGAAGTGAAGGCATGAAGTAAAGTGATAATTTTTTTACTATTGATAGTTTGAGAAGAATTGAATATAGCAGGTTGGTGCTTGCAAATATTGCAGTTGTAGGTTGATTCCTACAGGTTTTGTTGAGTTGGTGCTCAGTTGAGGGGATTGGTGTCCCCAACATGTCAATGCCTTTAAATATTGTAGTTGTACGTTGGTGACTACAGGTGTTGTTGAGTTGGTGTTCAAAAAAATAGATTGGTGTCTCTTTTAGGTTGGTGCATGTAAAACATTGTAACATAATGGTGTATGTGGTAGGGTGTTTCCTATGAAAATATTTGAATAAAATCTTGGTGGTTTTCCCCCAATTGGGTTTCCACATTAAATATTTGTGTATTGTGCATTGTATGTTTGTATATATTTGTTTTTAATTTATTATGATTGGTAAAGTAATGAATTGATAAATATTGTAAGAAAATAAAAAGTTGAATTATATTGATTCACCCTCCTCTTGGTATAAGTAAGTGTGCCAACAATTGGTATCAGACCCAGCTTCCTTCAGGAACATTCTAACTACTGGAAGGTAGATCCCTGCAACACACATTTGTCAATGTTTCATGGAAACCTTCACAGGAGACCTATCTAAAGCATACATAAACAAATCTTATCAAGAAAAGGAAGAGAGATACAATATGAAGAATGAGAATCAATGTATATTATGATCTAATCAATGAGTGAGTGATCTTCACTCATATAGGAAATGACATCCTATAATTAAGAAAAGTGAATAAGTAGTGAGCTGCAGTGAGATTTTCTTAGGAATTTATGCATAATAATGATGGTATAAAATTAGAAATTCTAAAATAGAACTAGTCAGTTAACTCTCACTAAACTAGTGTGCCGAAATTAGAAATTTCTACAACACCCCCTTTGAACATCACTATGGAGTAAAACATGAGTCTCAGATACTAGGACATATTAGGTACTCATGTACAATGAAACTAATGAACATTGAATAAAAATGAGGAAAGAGGGAAACCCACGTGGGAACAAAACCCCCCCATCAAAAGATAATGTATCAAAAGAAGAAGGGGCAGCTTCTAGGCAACTGTGTTCTTCATTGCAAGACGATCCCACAAAATCTAAAACTTCTACTCACTGAAAGTCTCCGTGAAGATGTAGAAATATTTATGGATCTGATGAAGTCCTTTGGCAACCTGTCGGGCCTTGTACCTCTTGATCCTATGGACCCATATGCACCTAAAATTATTCATTTTTGGTGGAAGTGGAACCAGATGCCAAGTTTGATTCTCTAGGAGAAATTCATGCGCCTCCTGCATGTCTTTTTCCAAAATGGATTTCCCACATCCTTATTGTAGGTTTGCAGATCAGTAGATTGAACCATATAGCAATGCATGGGCATCGCAGGTTCTGAAGCTGAAAGTACATGAGAAGGCTCCTCGTGTTGAGATCAAGACCTCCTCGAATCTGATGGATTCCCTGCAAGGATACCTACTGCATGAAGTGGGAATTGTGCCTTCTTGGTAATCTACTAAAACTTCAGCATTGGCTTCTTATCTGGTTGTACTGCCTATTTATTTCCATGTACAAAATCTGAGTGTATGGAATCATCTTTGATGTTTGAAACTGATGGAAGCACAAGAGTACATGCATGTTGCACTGGAGGTGCATTCAAAGTACTCTCATTATGTGTAAGTAGAATAAAGGAGTCACCGTCAGAAAACTTAGTGAATTTATACAACCTTGACTTGTGATCTACCTCACCAATTGCAATGATGGAATTGTCATGCATGTCAATTACTGAAACTGAATATGATGTAAATTCAACCTTTTTACCTTTCTGAGTGCTTTGATAAACTGAGAGAAGATTCATAGAAAGCTTTGGAACATGTAAAACATTCTCAAAAATACCATTATGGAGTTCCACTCTCCCTTCTTCTGCAATTGCTACTGGAGTATCATCCCCCATGAGAATAACGAGTCTTGAGCATGGACTCAAAGAACATAAAACTTCCTCTTTCACTGCCATATGATGGGATGCACCAGAATCTATAATCCATGAATCATATGAGGAATTAATTGCAATAAGAGAATGATGATTGCCTTTCTTAGGAGTAGGATCTTCTTCCTTCTTCTTCTTGACTTCCTCTGCAATGAAGTTTCCAAGGTTGTTCTATTGAAGTGGTTGTGCCATAAGATCAATCTTTTTCTTCATGCATGTGGATTCTTCATGATTCGGTTTATTGCAGTAAGTGAATTTCTTTCCTTTCTTCTTCTTCTTGGAATCTGAAGAGTCTTTGGAACCTGAAGAATCGTTAAAGGGTTTGGAATATCCCTCCTTATCATTATGTTTCTCCTTCCCCTTTGTTTTGGATGATCCTTTTCCATCATGCATGGTGAGTACATGTGCTTTGGGATCCTTGATTAGGCCCATCTAAATGAGTTTGTCTGCTCTTGTGTGAGAGACTCAATGAACCGAGCCATCGTAGGCATTTTCCAATTTGTTCCAAAAATGCATCTCCCATAATGGAAATTGGAGACATATGCAGCATATTCTGGTCCTAGCTTGGCCAAGATTGTTAGAATAAGTTGTTTCTCTTATGTAGACTTGTCAATACCACATTCACCCAAGCTCAAAATCAAAGATTTAAATTTAGTAAAGAAATCTTGTATATTATCAAAACTTGTAGGTTCTAAGGTATTCAACTCTACCTCAAGCATATGACCTCGCATCTCATCCTGCTTTCCAAAGAATCCTTCGAGGGTGGTCCAGATCCCATTTGGAGTCTTGCATGTAGCAACATGAAACCATAAGTCAATGGATATTAACTCAAGAAGTAGTCATGTGGCTTCATCCTTACGGTTCTTCCATCTCATCTTCTCAATCACTGATGTAGGTTTTGTTTCTGTCACCATCGTCAAATTATACAGTTATTTCCTTCTAAGTTGGAATTTTGCCTTGGGATTCCAATCAAAATAATTGTATGGTGTGAGGATTACCACCAAGTTTGAATGTATAATAGTTGTCATATTCATCTCTCCCACTGTTTCTATGAACCCCTAAAAATTTACTCTCAATCTGCAAGTGAAAAATTAAGAAATCACGACAGAAATGGATACTTTAAGTGAAAATTCATATCAGTTTCAGGAGGCAATCTTCCGACTTACTTTCTGAGCAAATAGTGACGAATCTCTCCAAACGATTGAAAACCCACTTGCAGAATGGGTCGATTTACTTCTCCCACGAGTTGTTTCCTCAAAAACTTAATATTTTTGCAGCAATCATTGTAGAAAGGTACGACCATGGATTCGTATCAGTTTCAGGAGACTATCTTCTAGCTTACTTTATGAGCAAACGGTGAGGAATATCGCCAAACGGTTGAAAACCCACTTGTATAATGGATCGATTTACTTCCCATGAGAGTCGTTTCCTCAAAAACTTAATATTTTGGGAGAAATCATTGTAGAAATGTACGACCACGGATTCGTATCAGTTTCAAGAGGCTATCTTCTGTCTTACTTTCTGAGAAAACGGTGAGGAATCTCGCCAAACGGTTGAAAACCCACTTGTAGAATGCGTTGATTTACTTTCCACGCAAGTTGTTTCCTCAAAACGTTAATATTTTTGGAGAAATCACTGTTGAAAAGTACGACCACGTATTTAGCTCCTCGAAACTCCAATTTTCCTTATTCTTTGGCTTGTCTGGCTTTATCTAAGCAGCCTAGCTCTGATACCATGTCAATGTTTCATGGAAACCTACATAGGAGACCTATCTAAAGCATACATAGACAAATATTATCAAGAAAAGGAAGAGAGATACAATATGAAGAATGAGAATCAATGTATATTATGATCTAATCAATGAGTGAGTGATCTTTACTCATATAGGAAATGACATCCTATAATTAAGAAAAGCGAAGAACCAGTGAGTTGCAGTGAGTTTTTCATAGGAATTCATGCATAATAGTGATGGTATCAAAATTAGAAAGTCTAAAATAGAACTAGTCAGTTAACTCCCACTGGACTAGTGTGTCGAAAATCGAAATTTCTCCAACAACATGGACAGATAGGAAAGTTTCTCTACAAGTAGAGCTTCATTATTTGATGGATCAAATTATTCCTTCTGGAGCATAAGAATGAGAACCTATTTGATGGATCTTGGTGTTGGAAAATTGGTTGTCATTAATGTCAACCTCAGAATAAGTGAAGCCCTGAAGCAAGTACAAAAGACCTAAAGGTGTGGTTAAGAATCCCCAAAGTTTATTAAAGAAATAGAGTATGAAGGATAGTGAAAATGCATGCAAAACCTCCATGGATTGATAGTCCTCGTCAAGTCGTTTCCAATGGTAGGTGGCACACCATGTGGTTCCTCATGGTTGAGGAGATATGCCCTCTTAAATATGATGTAAGGTATGGTCAAAAAGCCCTAAATTCGGCCCCAAGTGGAATATAATATTGATAATCAAATTAAATTACCATGATAAAGTCAACCCTATTTGGAATTACCCTTGAAAATTAAACTAAATTTCAATGTGCAAAGTCAACCCTAAACGATGATATATTTTATTAAAATAAAATTAATGATGTGATTGGTGAAGTATGACCTAAAGGATGACTTAAGTTAGTATAAATAGACTTCAAGTGCCTCATCCTAATCATCAACTTAATCACTTTTGATCTAAGGAAAATAAGGAGTATTTGGGTGAAAATTTCAGAGCATCAATGCAAATTTTGTGGCAGTTTCTATGATGAATTTGAAGCAATTTTTACGGTGAATCGGTGGCAATGATAAGTTTAGATATGATGCCAAATATGAGGTTGTGATAAAGGGAATATCTAAGGCTGCAAGGAAAATATGAGGTTGTGACAGAGGGCATATCTGAGGCTGCAAGGTGAATCTGAGGCTGTGACAAAGGGGGATTTGAGGTTGTCTGATGCAGATCCAAGAGTGAATAGGAAAGAAATATTTGAGGTAAGTTTAATACTTTTTTCTGAGGTATTTGGGCCAAATATGAGGTGTGTTTGAGCATGCAGTAAAGCTAAGATTCAGACATGTAGAAGCCAAGTTCCAACATTTATTTATGCCTATTATGTCCAAGTTTGAAGCAACCTTAGTGTAAATCCTCACTACTCTCTATTATGATTTAATGCACACAGTGCCTTTTGATGAATAAGAAAAGAAGCAGAATGTCTTTGTGGATTTATCCCCAGGGGGGGTGAACCATGATAAAACCCTATGTGAAATGTGTCTGAATGTTTTGCTATTTTTGCAGTTATGATGGAATGGTTAGATAGATGAATGAATAAATTTACTTATATTGCGCACTAAAATAGATATGCAGAATGAATGTTATGAATGAATGTATGGATGGATATGAGGAATATTATAATAGAATGCATGGTTAAGTAGAAATAAGAGTAAGAATAAAAAACCCAAACCATTCCATAACTATAGACACCTGCGTCCTACATTCACCCATAGACCATCTCAGGTGAGATTGTGTTACACACTCTATGTGCAGTGTAGCCTTCTGGTTTACCATAAGGGTCGATGGAGATAAGGTTTTTGTTTGAGAACTAAGGTATGTTAAGAACCAAACATCAATATAGCATAGAAAAACCTCAAGAAAAGTGCTCAACGCCTTGAAAAAGAGATAATATCAGATAATAAGCCTCTTCGAGGGGGCAACCTCCTTTTACCCCACTTAAATGTTCAAGTACCAGGTTTCTTCGAGGGGGCAACCTCCTTTTTAATTCCCCACTTAAAATGTTCAAGTACCGATGATTCAAAATGAAAATGTCTCCTTGGTATATATAGGAGACTAGGAGGTTTTAATGGCCTAAAGTCGACATAAATAAAATAACATTAATAATCTAAATCACAACTAATGGCCCAAAGTTTCCATAAATAAAATAACATTACTAATCTAATATGCCCACTAAGTGGTAATGAGCCAATATTAGGGGCTTAACATTCTCCTTGAGACAAGTGTTGTCCGCTGAGTAACTCGATCTGTCAGATAAAAGACTCATCTTCCCAAGTGGAATCTTCAACAGACAGTTTCCATTTAATGAGATACTCAAATGGATCTATTCCTAGTTGGCGAATTCTTGTGTCAAAGATGGCTTCAGGCTCCAATATTTTTTCCTCAAGTTCGCAATATAGTTTGAGTTGCGATCTTGTCGCCTATAACTTTCTTTAAGCATGGTTGAAAACCGTGTACTCTGAAGACGCAGTGTACCCAATTTGTATGCCATAGTACCAATCTTTTGCAACACCTTATAAGGGCCATAGTACTTGCGTGATAATTTATTATCCTTCTTGGCTTCCCTGAGGGAAGGACTGTCTTGTATGGTTGTAGTCTTAAAAATACCCAATCCCCTACTAAAAACTTCTTTCACTAATGCATGTTGATCTCGCTTTGTTGTTTCATAAAGCATTTTGTGCCATGGTCGCTATCCTTTAAGATTTGAGAACTTGTTGATTCTCGATGTGATCTTCCACCGCTTTGAACTTTAGATTTTTTCTTTTAGAGAAGCGCTATGGAAGGAGGGTGGTATCCATAAAGTGCCATAAATGGTGTCATTTTTGTTGTAGCAGAAAGGAAGTGTTATACCACCATTCTCGCCAAGGGTAACTATTTGAACTACCAGGCTTGTTTATCGAGACAAAGCAACTAAGGTATCCTTCTAGACATTTGTTCACCATCTCGGTCCATCGTGATTGAGGGATGGTATGTTTCGCGAGCCAATTGAGTACCCAAACAAGAAAAATAATTATGTCCAAAAGTGTCCAAAGTTGAAGATGGGATCTCTATCACTTACAATAATCTTTAATGCCATGTAGCTTTTGAACTGCCTCCATGAATACGGTGGCAACTATAATAGATTTGAAAGGATGAGAAAGTGAAAAAAAAAAAAAAAAAAAAAAAAAAAAATCTTATCAACAATCACCATGATGACACTCTTCCTTCTGACTTTGGTAACCCAGTGATGAAATCCATTGAAACTCCTCCCAATGACTTGGGATGGATAATGGTTGTAAAGACCCGGTCTTAATTGTTTCCACCTTATTTTGTTGCAAACCAAACATTCTCGCCACAAACCTTTGAACATCGCTTTTAAGGCCATCCCAAAAAAAAAAATCCTTCTTGACTCTCGTAGTGGTGGTTTTCAAACTCCCCGAAAGTGCCCTCCTATTGGAGAGGTGTGCGCCTCCAATAGCACCTTTGTTTGAGTTGGGATTTATTATTTAATTATAAGCGATCTTTGTACCATAAGTGAATCATTTTTCCATGTAAATGCATCTCATGCACCAACTCTGCAACCTTCAATGAGAGTCCACTTTTCTGGCCATTCTTCCATTCATCCCTTGTTTCTATTATCCAATCGGTTGGATGATTGAGATAGCAATGCAGAAAGGCCTCAACATCTTCATCCTTCAGAGTGCATCCGCCAACATTTTGCTTCCCTTTTATAGATCTATTTCAAAATCATAACCCGCATCCTCGCTACCCATTTTTGTTGTTCTTCAAGATAGTCTTGTTCCAAGAAGTATTTAATACTATCATGATCCTGCTTTTGACCTTGAAGTGCCTTACCTATTAGGTAAGGACTTCATTTCTCTCAATGCATGTATTGCCATCACTTCCTTCATAAATGGGTTTGTGTAAGTCTCTTCCTTGAGTGGTCAACTTTCGTGCCGTGGGCCTTCCTTCTCAGATTAGGATCTTAATTCAATTCCATTTCTGAGGCATCACATCTACAATAAAGGTTTTTGTGAAGTCTCGAGTGGGCAAGACAGGAGTCGCATTAATACTGCCTCTTTAAGTTGTTCAAAAGCTTTAGTTGCCTCCTCGAGTCCATGAGACGCATCCTTCTTAGTTAGTGCCTTTAGAGGTGCTGCTATTCTTCCATTAGCCTGAACAACTCATAGTAATCCTACAAACCTAAAAACTTCTAAGATTTTAAATGTTTTAGAATCACAAATTCATCATGGCCTTAATCTTGTTAGGGTCTACTCCTCACACCTTCATGAGATACAATATGACCCAAATATTTACCTCCTTTACTCCAAAGAAACATTTGGATGGTTTGGCATATAGTTGTTGCCTTTAGTAGTTGTAGCACCCTCGTCAACATGCTGCTGCGATGATCCTCCCAAGACTTGCTATAGATTAGTATATCATCAAAAAATACTACCACAAATTTTCAAGGAAGGGCTTGAAAATGGAATTCATCAACCCTTGGAATGTGGAAGGTACTGGCAATAAAGGCATGACCAAAAATTCATAATGGCCTCTGTATGAGTTCGAATGCTATTTTTGGATATTTCTTCTTCCACTCGATCCGATGATACCCCAAACTTGAGATCCAATTTTGTGAAATAGATTGCCCATGTAGTTCATCTAACACCATCAATCACTGAATGGGAAACTTATCTTTGCTTAGTGATCTTGTTGAGCTCTCTATAATCGACACATACCATGAGCCATCTTTCTTGAATACCATTACCATCGTGCAGAGTAAGAACTTTGGCTAGGGTCTAATGATGCCAAAATTTCTAACATTTCTTCAACCATGCTTCAATTTCACTCTTCCGGGCATAAGGGTATCCGTATGGCCCGAGCTGTTAGGAGGAACACTCCTGTGAATTAGGTGTAACTTCATGATCATGATTTCGGGTGTTGTGTGGAGACCTTTAGAATTTCAAATACTTTGGAATGCTTATCAATGATCCTTTGAGATCTTGCAGGAATAGATAGCTTAGATGTTTGAACATCTAGTGAGCATATTTTTGCAATAATGCCTTTGATGCCCCCTTCTTCAATAATTTTTTCATGCCATTAGAGCTTTATCTTTACCTCTCCTCAGGATACCTCAACTCAATTTCTTTTCCTTCCAATAAAATTTCATGAAAAGTTCTTGAAAATTAAAAAGCCACCGTTCCTAATGGACAAACTATTGGATTCCTAGTACAACATCCGCATCTACCCATGGGTATTGCAATCATTGGACTATTCATTACATATTCCCCATAGTAAGATTGATCTTATTTGCATTTTCCTCGAGCAATTGATAGTTCCTCCATCCGCAAACCATTACTTGATACTCTGGCGCCGGATATACAAAAGCAATTGAGATCTTTGGCTACTCTATGAATGAAATTATGAGTACCTTAATCACCATAGGACTATTTACCTTTTTCTTTTTGGATGTATCCTTCAATCTTGAGCTTTTGAGGAGTGCTAATTCCGTACCAATGCATTACACGATATCGTAGGAGTTAACTCTTCCGTGACAAAATTGATTCTACATTTCATCTTGAGATGGTTCTTCTCTTCTTCTCTTTCCTCTTCACAATCTATGTAGAATAATTTCTTCTCACCACACTTATGTCCCTTTACCTGCATTCTTTACCGCCGCCACAATTAAAGCATAAACCTTTTGCTTCTTTCCTCCAATCATGGAGGTGTCAACCTTGTAGGTTGATGTGTTTTAGGAGAAGGAGCATTGTTCTCTATATTAGGATAGGTTCTTCTAGTAGCCATAGCCATATTTTACCTTCAACATTTCTTGCCACCTTAAATGCAGCCTCCTCAATGATTTAGGTTCCCAAAGGCTAAACCTCATGTTGAATGTTGTCCTTCAAAGTTCCTATGAATACACAATCAAGTTCTCATCCGAAATATCTGTTACTTTATATTCAATCTTTGAAAGTCTCAATGTGATCAAGACCCAAATCCCTTTGCTTGAGATTTATCAATTGGCTAAAGAAGGTATTGCTCCTTGTATCCCTCATAGTGTGCTATCATTTCTCCTTCCATAAAATTGTCCAAGTGATTGTAATGATTATGAAAGAACAAAGCCAATCCATACTCAAACAAACACTAGGTTCTAAATATAAAGAAGCAATTGTACCTTTTTTGTATGTAATACTTATGGGAGAACTTTCAAAGAATTGCTCCATCTTGAAGCATCCATGTGATTGGGTCCTTGCCAACCTCCTGTCAATCTTAGGAACGGAAGGTCTCTCAAACCATGGTGCTTCTCCATTCTGATTCACCTTCCTGTGTCCACATCATGAATTTCATGGGATGCATTTTCACTTTCGTAGTTCTCCAAGTATGAAATTCTTCAATACTTCCATGATCTCCCTAGTCCATCCATCTTAGATTCCATTGAATCCATCTATCCAACTTAGCTTCCCTTGAATCCATCTTAGTTTCCATTGAATCCATCTTAGTTTCCATTGAACTCATTTTGGTTTCCATTGAATACATCTTAGCTTCCATTGAACCATCTTATTTTAGTAGTTCATTTATGTCCCTACGATTTCTTCACCTTCATCAAAGAGTCCAAGTAGGATTTTCTCAAGAGGAGGCTTATTTTGGTGTAGAAGTTCCCTTTTGGGTGGTGTTTACCGCGCATCCCTTTTGAACCTTGAATTTGAGGTGGTTCTGCTTAGACAATATCTCTTCTCAGTTGTATCTCCAATTTTTGGCCCTTCCTCTGGGTATGAACTTTATATTATGTATTTGATATGTCTTATCTTCACCGCCACAGTCTGACTCCACAATTGGATGTGCCATGGAATTTACGATAACTTCCCACAACTTGTGGATTTTTTGGCCTTTCCAGGAGAGATCACTTATAGTGTCTCCGGACAAAATAATGGATATAAAATTCTGAAACTCTACACCAAATAATACTCACAGATTTCCACGATCCAATGCAAAACTAAATCCCACCCAATTTGGATACTCGAGCAAGGCGATTGTTTCATTCGAACACCCTCTCTTGAGACTAGTCAATGGGGCTAGTCGATACCCTACCGCTACATGTGGTGTATCTACAAATTTAAGATGACCCAGATGCTGAAATTTTTCCACAGATAAAATATTGATCGGCAAAATTCTTTTCTCCGAGTTCAGGTCCGAAACGTTGCAAAATTCTTCTTTATAGCAAACATTCTACAATGACTCATTTCAGGATGATTCCCATACACCCTATATTGTACCATACTCTGGTGCACGACTCGTGAGCTGAATTCTGTACAACGTACCTTGACATTCTAAACCCTTTAAGGAGTTCCTTTCTCCTGGAAACGTTAGAAAAAAAAGTTATAGCGAAAATTCCCACTCAAGTGGTCTCTGTGATTTACATGAAACCCCAAGACCTTGAGAGCTCCGAGCACCATGTTAAGAACCAAACATCAATATACAGAAAACCTCAAGAAAAGTGTCAACGCCTTGAAAAGCAGATAATATCAGATAATAAGCCTCTCGAGGGGAAACCTCCTTTACCTCCCACTTAAATGTTCAAGTACCGATGATTCAGACGAAAATGTCTCCCTTGGTATATATAGGATACTAGAGGTTTTAATGGCCTAAGTTTCCACATAAATAGTAAAATAACATTACTAATCTAAATCACAACTAATGGCCTAAAGCCGACATAAATAAAATAACATTACTAATCTAATATGCCCCAATTAAGTGGTAATGAGCCAATATTAGGGCTTAACAAGGTAGAACCCGGGTCAACCCATACGTCAAATAAATGGTTCTCTTTTCGTCTATAACTCAGAAGGAGAGACATGAATGGGTTTGGTGAAGAAGATGCAGTGGTAGAAAGGGATGTTCAGGACATGAAATCCTATGAAGCAATATATTGAAAGATGGTTGGAGACAAAGCAATTGAAGTTCACGAAGAAAGATAATAAGGGTGCTAGGTATACACCACGCCAGTATTTACAGAGGTATGTGATTATTGATTTGCATGAAGCATATTTTTGTTTCTTTCCAGAGTTATTATAGGAGTGGATATTGAGGTTGAAATATACCCATCCAACTAATCAGATTAGGCCAATAGTGTGGACTATTGAAAATATCACACAATTGGAAAGGGCTAATAATAAATTCATGCACGTAGTGGATTTCTGGTTAGAAAACATTATTGTAGGGTTTATCACTGAGTTTGCAGTAGATACAACGAAATCATATACTACTTCAAAGCATGATTTCTTGAGGGGACCCAGAGGGAGGTACATCAAGTCACTCTACACATCATTCAAGATCTTATTACATGATAAAGGCGTGAAGACCATGGAATCATGCAACTAGGTCACTATGTGCGCATGGGGGAGTTGGGGGAAGCACTAAGGAGGATCTGAGAAATGGAGAAGGCTTTGGAGAGTAGCTAGAAGAATGAGGAAATGGACCCCATCGTGATGGATGATGAACAAACCAGGGAAATCATAAGGAATGCAGGTGTGACGCGCAGTGGATGACCCTACTAGTATAGGATGAATAATAAGAAGAGGGGAGTAGCCGAGCGAGAGGGCTTGGACATCGATGAGGAAGAGGTATAGGATCTTTGTTCCATGGGGAATATTGAGGATATATTTCACACCACATATGAGAGGAAAACTAGAGGTATTGGGCCCAACGCAAAAGAAGGCTCTCCATTCCAGATGTGAATTAGAGTGGAACCCACAATCCCATGTGCGACTAATAAAACTGAAGAATAAGTAGTTAACCAGCAAGTGATTAGTGGTAGAATAATTTTTCCAGGATGTGGGTCTAGTAGAAGAAGTGCAAGTTCAACAAGAAGCAGTCAAGTATCTACACTGCGTGGAGGTGGTAGTTCAGCAAGTTTCAAAATGGCAGGACAAGATCCAACTAACAGGTTATCAGAGTTTCGAGGGGATGCGTTAAATGACCCAGAAAAAAATGTGTTCATCTGTGAGAATATATGGGAAACAAAGAAAATTACAGACAAGGATACAAAGGTTGCGCATGTGGAAATCACTTTTAGAGACCGCACATTATATTGGTACATGGGTCTCTCAAAAAATAACCCAATTGAAATGCCCACAACTATAGCATATGTGAAGAGGTAGTTAATAAATGAATTTCAGAGGCCAAGTTTAGAAGACCATTTTATGAATGAAATGATAGAGATCAAGTAGAAACCAGGAGAATCAGTCTCAGAAATGGACCAGAAGTTCAAGAGTTTAAAAGTTGAGTTAAAGTACACCATTACTGATACATAACATAGACATGTGTTTGTTAATTCTTTTTTGCCACACTTGAATTATCCTTTGAGACAATAGAAATTCCAAAGTCATGGTGAGGCTTTGTAGGAATATTTATAGCTAGAGGAAAACCAATACAAGAATACATATCAAGCTATGGAAAAGTTGAAGCAATATATGAAGAACTTAACATTCAAGTTAAATCAAAACAAAGGAAAGGAGAAAAGAGAAGATGTTTGGTGTACAATGTGTAGGATAAAAGGTCATCACAAGAATGAGCATCCATTATTTTTGCAGTATATTGGAGTAGGTATGACAAACCCTTTATCTTCAAGAGGACCATGGTGTAAGATTTGTAAAAAACATGGGAATGATCCCTATCATTTCCTCCTAATGGAGAATTAATATACAGTATCGAAGAGTAAATTTTGTAACTTTTGTAAGTCAGTTGAACATGAAGACAAGGACTGTAGAACCTTGGAGATGATGAAAGAAAGGATTGCATATACATACAATATGCAAGCTGAACATGTAATGGAACAACCTGCGTAGCAACCGCAGTATAAATCTACGCAACAACCACAGTATAATCCCACGCAGAATTTTGCAACACAACCACAGTATAATGAACAACAATTTCAAGGGAAACAACACTATAATCCTGCACAACAGTGCACAACACCACGGAAATACAATAACCCGCAATCGCAGTATAATCAAGGACCTCAATATAACACACCATGCAGAGATAATTAGGGAAATAGAGGAGGCTTTAGAGGAGGAGTTTGTGGAGGAAGAGGCTTTGGAGGAGGTCTAGAATCAATAGTGTGTCATAATTGTCAAAAAACAGGCCACTATGCAAGAGAATTCCCACAACCACCTGCGACATGTATGTATTATCACGTAGCAGATCATGAAAAAAAAGACTATCCAACACTGTTGATAAAAATACAGGACAAGAGGAACTAGACTAATCATAACGTGCAATGGATTGGGGTGGAAAACAAAGAACAGGATGGGAATAATATTAACATAGTGACTAGAGGTGGAGCCAAGATAGAAGAAGATGCAGCTAAGAAGGATTAGGACCAGTACCAGTGCGTCAGGAAGAATATAGCGCATGAACAGAATTTTGATGCGCGCACAGAGAAAGAGATATTCAAAGAAGCTGGACAAGAAATATTGAAGGAAACTATTGTGTCTGCTTCAAGAAAAAATCCAGTAGATGAGATACCAGACGATGACATGCCTTCATTATTTGATCATACCAATCAAGAGTAGTCTTCAGAACAAGTAAGTAACTTAAGAAACTTTTTGGGAGCTTGTGTCAAATTGTTGAGTGATAAATATTCCTTACAAGTACTTCAAAATTTATTAGAACAGTGTAATCCTAGGGAAGGAGGGATAAAAAGAGTAAATCAGGTCCGTAAGAAAAGAAGACCCAGCAGGGAATTCATATTGAATGCTAACATAGGAGATTTCAATATGGGGGATATTATACTAGACTTAGGATATGAAGTCAATGTCCTGCCAAAGAAGACTTGGGAAGTTATGGGAGAACCACAATTGGGGTATTAACCTATTCAGTTGAAGTTAGAAAATCAACACAGAGTAGTGAAAATAGGAAGGTTGAAGGGGATTTCAGTAGATCTAGATGGTGTGTGCACCATGGTTGATTTTGAAGTCATTGACATAGTGTACAATCTTCTCCATATCCAACATTGTTGGGTCTGGAGAATACAGGGTTATTGCACCATTAGATCCCTCGGAAGGAGGCAGCTATGTAGATCCACTATAGTGAATCACCCTGCAGTAATATTGTCTAACCAAAAATACCTATGTGTACCCCACAATATTCTAGGTGTATCTTTTAAAGCAATATATAATGCTAGTAGTATTTGATTTTCCATAAATTCTACCTCATACTTTATTAAAAAAAAAAATTAAATCATTCAAGACATAAAACGTAGGAGGTTCTCTTAACTTGTACCAACCCATCTCAACACATGCATCATTCTAGAAAACCTCCTGGTAGATAATTCATGTAGTCGTTGTTGCTAGTTTTCTAGTCCCGTGTCAGAGTCTGAAACACAAGAACTAATAATCCTCCAAGTGAGCATGCCATCTACAGTTGAGTTGATATAATCCTCTTTACGCGCGATAGTGAATCTACATACCTATACACTATTGCAGTAATGCAATTCAGTACTCCAGGGTGGTTCATTGTAATCCTCTTCATGCGCGATCCACTATAGGTATGTATGATAGTGAATCAAATAAAATGTGAATCAACTATACAGAACTATCGCGCGTGAAGAGAATTATATCAACCAAACTAAAAATGGCATGCTCACTTGGAGGAGTATTAGTTCTTGTGTTTTGGACTCTGACACAGGACTAGAAAACTGGCAACAACGACTACATGAATTATCTACCAGGAGGTGTGCCAGAATGATGTGTGTGTTGAGATGGGTTGGTATAGAGGTAAGAGAACCTCCTACTTTTTATGTCTTGAATGATTTAAAAGAATTTTTAATAAAGTATGAGGTAGAAGTTATGCAAAATCATAGATTACCAGCATTATATATTTCTTTGAAAGCTACACCTTCAATATGGTGGGGTACACATAAGGCAAAGATCAACAATTGGTTCCAGTGCAAGAGGTTACTATGCATCAGATTCGGTGCAGAACAGGAGAATAAATATGAGGAGAAATATGAGGGATTTGGAAAACCTCAAAAACATGTAGAGAAGTGCGTGGTTTAGTGGATATTATTACCACTAGAAGAATGGCCACACCATTTTATTCACACACTAGAAGGCATTCCGAAGAATTAGTACATAGAACAGGAACACCGCAGAGAAACTGCTAACTGGAAAGAGATACGACATAAATTTGTAGTTACATTTTCTTTTGAGCATGACAACCCAAAGATTGATACAATGCTAAAAGTGTTAAGAGACAATATATTTGAAGAACTAGAGTTTGAAACAGTTCTAGCATATCAGAAGCATTTTAGACACACAGTTAAACAATTACTACATTGTTATCACATCGCAGAAGTAGAATATCTAGCAAAAGATAATCCGCGCAATATACAAATTCCATAAGTAGAAGGTGAAAAGGATTCAAAATATTATGTTGCACCATTAAAGATTAAGAAGGTAAATATTGGAACTGCATAAAACACAAAGATGGCAAGTATTGGAGATTATTGGGATAATCAGAGAGTAGAAAGGATCACAAAATTACTATGTGATTACAGTGAATTATTCCCAACAACATTCTCAGAGATGAAGGGGTTAGAAGGAGAGATGAATATCCCATTGAAGCCAGAAGCAAGACCTATCAGACAGAGGTCGTACAGATTGAATCCAATATACAAAATAAGGTGAAGATAGAAATTGACAAGATCCTAGAAGAAGGTGTTATAGAACCTGTAGAAGAGTCTGAATGGATCATTCCTATGGTGGTGCAAGAAAAGAAGCAAGGAGGGATCAATATTTGTGTAGATTTGAGAAAATTGAATGATGCTTTCATACATGATTATTTTCCTACACCATTTACAAACAAAGGTTTGTAGAATGTAGGGGGTCAAGAAGCTTATTCTTTTACAGATGGATTTTCGGGTTATCATCAAATCAGGATAACACCAGAAGATAGGCATAAGACTACATTTTCTACAAAGTGGGGCTCATTTTAGTATACAGTCATGCCATTTGGATTGAATAATGCACCAACCATTTTTTCAAGGGTAGTAGTAGCAAATTTTAAGGACTTTATTCATAAGTTTTTGGAGTTTTACTTAGATGATTGGACAATGTTCAATTTGTTGAAGGATCGTGTTGAAGTATTAAGGATGATGTTGGATAGATGCAGACAATTTCAGATATCATTGAACGATAAGAAATGTATTTTCAGTGCACCTTTTGGGATTTTTTTAGGAAATGTGGTGTGTAAACAGGGTATGTTGGTTGATCCTACTAAAAATGTTGTCATAGTTAACTTACCACCACCAAAGTTAGTGCGCCAGTTGAAAAGTACATTGGGCCATACAAGATATTATAGGAAGTTTATAAGAGGATATGCACAGATTATTGTTCCAATGGAGAAGCTACTAAAGAAGGATACTAAGTACCAATGGAATGATGAATGCCAAAAGAGTTTGGATAATTTAAAGGAAAATATGGTCACTACACCAATTTTGGTTTTCTAGGATTGGTTAAAGGAATTTCATGTGAATGTGGATGCATCTACAATTGCATTAGGAGAAGTATTAACCCATCCAGAAGAAGGTGATATAGATCACCCTATTACTTTTGCAAGTAGGAAGATGTCAGATTCAAAGCAAGACTATAATACTATAGAAAGAGAAGGTTTAGCTATGGTGTATGCTTTGAAAAAATACAAGCATTATTTGTTGGGACAACACTTTAAGATGTTGGCTTATTGGAAACTCAGAATGCATTGGCTAGGGACATATCAGATAAAGATAGTCACAGATGGAGGTGTTGTACAACTACAAGACTTAGTAGGAAAGGAAGTTCAAGGAATACTGAATGGAAGTTGACTGAAAATGTATAGGGATAGTCGACCCACCAACTGTCAGTAGTTGGAGTGCAGAAAGTAGACTTGTACATATTGTAAATAGTAGGAGTTAAAAAAAGAAGAAAAAAAAGATAAAAACAAAAAAATGAAGAACAAGCCAAAAAGAAGGAATTAGGAGGAATAAGTGATGTGCAGATAATTAAGGATGGCAGTGCACAATAGACAGAAATTGGTGTGACATAATTTAGAAGAATACACGCAGGAAAATTAGACATCGTGCGACAGAATGAAGAAATAACCGGAAAATCCAAAAACAAGTGAACAGAAAAGAATGAACGCATCAGAACATTAATGACAAGGTCTATAAAAAGGGAAATCTAGGAAGATTTTGACACTTAGCAATTTTTTAGCAATAGAGAAATTGAGAGAGAGAACAGAGGGTGATTAAGCAAGAGAGATAGGAATTCATGTGCAAGGAAAGTAATATGGCACCCCTGAAGGTTGGTGCTCCCGGAAGATTTGTAAGAGTGACCCGACAGTGAGAGAGGAATAAGGAAAGAGTGGCAAAGCCAGAGAGTTTTATGGAGCTAGAATACGTTACAATGTCAGAAACTAAGTATATCAGTCCCACAAGGATAGAGGAATAAATATCAACCACATAACATATGCAAGCGGGTCAGAACGTGGAAAACCCTAACGGCATGGAAAACCCTAATCATGAAAACCCTGCAGAAGCAGAGGAAATGGACAAATAGATCCATAAATACGTCACAGATGAAGTACTGGTCTAAGATATCATAGGCCAAAAATAAATAAAGGGAGAAGAAGAATAATATGATGAGGACGAATGATCCAGGTGGATATTTGTGGCCACCTACCTATTCCAACTGGCTCCTCATGTCCATTTTGTATTCATCATGTCTTTCTCTAATTCTTTATAATTGTGAGATATACACTTATGGGGATTTCGGAAGCCTCACACATTCTCCAGGTTGATATGGGTGGCCTCTCACCTAATCCAACTAGCTTATTTTGTATGTTTTCATGTCAGCGCATCTTGTTGTACTTCCAGGGCTGTTTTGGGGCCCTAAACGTTGTTTTTTTTTACTTTTAGCAGTCAAATTGTATATAGAATCAGATATTGATGGTGAAATGTGTAGATATATGAAAAACCTTTCCAACTGGCTATCACGTACCTAAAGCGGAGGTCATATGAAAAATTTACGACCCTAGGAAGTTGAGGTACCAAATTACACCAACTTACCAGGCCCACATGACTTTTGGTGTTTCACCTTCCAGGGTTAGGTTTTTGGATGTCTAGGGTTTTGGCATTCATGAGTAATATGAAAAGGGCCTATGGAGCCTCATTGTAATCCATTTTCTATGCATATGGATGCACGTAGCAGACACATCTCTTCTCAGAGATAGCTACCACCATTTGAGCAAGTTTCAGTTTTGCAGTTTTACAGTTTCAACCTATATCATTATTTAATAGAAGATATTGTTCACTGAATATTTGTGTTATTCTTCCTATCTCTATGTTTATTGTATTCAGTCTTCTAATCAGTTCGTTATGCTCCTAAATCTGGATCAGTGGTATCAGATCGGTCTGCTCTTCATTTATTTTTCTTCGTGCATGTCCCCGACAAGGTCTGGGTACAAGAAGTTGGGACTCGTACCAATCAATCCATTGCCAGATTGATCACACCGAGCCCGACAACAACCCATGGGAGACGAAAATAAATATGATGGAGCAGGAGATCATATTAAAAAATTTCTCAAGGAATCCCTAGCACAACAAAGGAACAATTTGATGGACAACTTCACACAGATCCTTCGACAGTTTCCCATGTGAGAAGCATCTTCATCAAGCGGCCATGAAACCCCCTTCAAGGTACAGGTAAATTTTGATATTCCATTATTTGAAGGACTAATAGATGCGGATGATGTAGATAAATGGTTGAATCTACTTGAAGGATATTTTTTGGTCCACAATTTTTTCAATAGGGAAAATATCACTTTTCACTCCTCAAGGTCATTCACCATGTTAAATACTAGTGGGACGCTTACTATGAGCAAAGGGTCATGGAGGAATCTGTAATTTTTTTGGTGGGCCCTACATGGGATTCATTCTGAGACGCCATTAAAGAATAGTATTACCTTGTTGGAAGCTACAAGGACCAGTACACCATATGGACCACCCTACGTCAAGAAAGGGACCAGACAGTACCAGAATTCAACAATATTTTCCATACCCTACGCACCAAATTGGGTATCAAATATTATGAGCGTCATCTATTGCTCAAATACCATGATTGTTTGCATAGATACATTAAAACATAAATGGAGTTCTTGGACATCGCCTCATTGGGCATGGATTATAGATACGTTGTCAAGATTGAGTATAAATTTAATCAGAAACTCAGAGAGTTTGGATCTGTAAACCCCTCATAGCCAAGGCACGACAAAGACAACCCCAACCCATATGGCAAGGGACCAAGTCAAGACTATCACCCTTAGGAAAATTCGTCCAAGACACAAAACAAGAAGGGAAAAGAGAACATAAACAAGGACACAGGGAAATGGTATGAGTACCATAAAATTACTTGGCACAACACCGACGAATGTTGCTCCAAGCAGTCCCTCATGGTCGAGTTGAAGGATTTTGAGTCAAAGGCTGATTCTGATTCTGAGTCAAATCATGAAGGAGGGAAGTGGATTATCAATGTTGAACCTAGTTCCATGATTACTACCACAAAATTCCGATCAAGCAAACCAGAAGAACCAGAGGAAGGGGAACGCCTCTTTCACTCGTAGATGTGGGTCAAGGGGGCTCCAATTCATTTCATTGTCAACAACGGTAGTCAGAAGAACCTGATTTCAACAGAGGTCTTCAAGTGGATGAACCTACCAACGACACCGCACTCACAACCCTACACCATCGGTTGGCTTCGTCAAGGAAGAGATATTTGTGTTATCCAATAGTGTCGTTTTCCCTATGGCATCAAGCCTTTAAAAGATGAGGTATTGTGTGATATTTCCCCTCTTGAAGTTTGTGATTTTCTTTTAGGACAACCATATTTGTGGAACCATCATGTTTTGTATGAGTCTAGACCTCACAGTGTTATTATTACTTTCTGTAGACAATTGTATAGGATCCCAAAAGTGGCACCGCCTACTACTATTTCTTTAATCTATGCTAAGCAATGCAATAAGTCCATTTCACAGACCGAGAAGTTTGTCTTCTTTGTGATCCATGCTCATAGTAAGAAGAAGGTCATCACCACATATGTAGCCTCTACACAACACCTCTCCTTACAATAGAATCAAGTGGACAAGATCGTGGAAGAATACAGAGATATCTTTGCCTCACCTACAGGGGTATCAACACACTGCCAAGTCAAGCATCCAATTGATCTGACTCATGACGCACCTCTATCTATTGGACTAGTCTATTGGTTCTCGATGATGGAGAATGACGAAATCAGGCATTAGATCCAAGAGCTTCTTCAAAACGGGAATATCAGACCCATCTCCTCCCCTTACGAAAGCCTGATTGTACTAGTGCAAAAGAAGGACTAGACTTGGTGACTCTGCATTGATTACAAAGCCTTAAACAAAATCACAGTCAGGAACTGCTACCCCATTCCCAGGATTGATAACCTTCTTGAAAAACTCAAGGGGGAAAATTTATTCAACAATATTGATTTGAATTTTGGATACCACCAGGTTCCCATCGAACCAACTGATGTCTGGAAGACAGCCTTCAAGTCTAAATAAGGTCTCTACGAATGGCTAGTCATGCCCTTTGGCTTAACAAATGCACCAGCCACTTTCATGAGGTTGATGGATGATGTATTGAGACCCTTAACTAACTCCTTTGTGGTAGTATATTTGGATGAAATCCTCATCTTCAACAGAACCTGGGAGGAGCAGATGTGGCATATTCAACAGGTTTTGAGCACTCTGCGGCAGCACAAGCTCTATTCCAACTGGAAAAATTATCTGTTGGCATGAACATGGTCCAATACATGGGCTACATTGATAATGAGCATGGGGTACATGTTGATCTAGCTAATATCCAAGTCATCTGTGACTGGCCAGCCCAGGCCACACTGATCGAGCTTCGGAGCTTCTTAGGACTTGCCAATTTCTACCGACGGTTCGTGTTGGAATTCTCCCATATTGCATGGGCCCTCAGCCAGGTGACCAAGGGTGGTGGTAGGTCCAAGTTTGTGTGGGGGAAGGAGCAAAAACGAGCATTCAATGATATGAAACATCGTTTATTCTCATCTCCAGTACTCTCCTTTATCGATCTGCAACAACCATTCAAGATTGAGACTGATGCATCTGACTATGTTGTTGGCGCAGTTCTCACTCAGCATGGGCATTCGATGGCATACCATAGTGAGACACTCTCCGATATTGTCTGGAAATACCCCACTTATGACAAGGAGATATATTCCATTGTATAAGTTTGTCGTCATTGGAAACATTACATTCTGGGGGAAAGAGACGATCATACACACTAATCACAAGCCTCTGCAGTTCATATAGACACAGGGGAAATTGTAGAACAAACTCCATCAGAAGTGGTCAACCTACCTGTAACAGTTCCATATCAACATCAAGTATAAGACAAGTATCTCCAATCCTGTCTCTGAACTACCTCAGTCAGCCTCTTGTGGCTGCACTCACCACTGTGCTCCATTCTTGTGGACATCAAACATTGAAGTGGCTCCAAATTTACCAACACGATCCAGAATTCACCACAACATATTAGCTCTTGGGTACATTAACCATTGTCACTTATTTTCACATTCAGGATGAACTCTTATGCCACATGGGCCATATCTTTGTTCCTACAAGTGAGCATGCAAAGCTGATTTGGGAAGCCCGCTACAGTCAGGTGGCAGGAAATTTTTGCGTAGAGAAAATTGTGGTCGTTCTTCAGAAACATTTTTATTGGTCAAAACTTCGATAGGACGTTAGAAAGTATATTAGATCTTGCACTGCCTACTCCATTTCCAAGCCATCCATCAAGAAACAAGGCTTATACACCCCTCTTCCTATTCCCGAGAAGCCATGAGAATCCATCTCCATGGATTACATGTCTGGTTTTTCATCCACCAAGCACAAAAATGATTGTGTGTTTGTGGTCGTTGATCGGTTTTTTAAGATGGCCATCCTCACAGCCTGTAAAAAGAATTTCACAGCAGCAAATATTGTCAAGATCTTCTTCGAACAAGTTTGGGTCCACTTTGGGATACCACAGACCATCATCTCTGAGCGAGACAAAAGGTTCCTCAACACCTTTTGGTCAAGTATTTGGTCTCTATTGGACACCAAGCTCACAAAATCCATTTATTTCCACCCCCAAACTGATGGCCAAATCGAGGTCCTCAATCGAATGATTGTGCACATCCTGTGCATGTACAATTCTAAGCATCCCGGTACATGGGATGAGAATCTCCCATATGTCCAACATAGTTACAACAGGGCTCTCCATAGTTCCACTGGCCATAGCTCATTTTAGGCGGTTCTGGGATTCCAACCCTTGGGACCCATTGATTATGCACTTCCTCTTGCCACCGCACAGACAGACTCTTCCCCTGATCAATTTGCTATCAAAAAATCCACTAGATTCATTAAGCGGATTCAGCACATCCACCAACAGGTCCAGGATATTTTGCATAAATCCAATTCTAAGTACAAGAAACAAATTCTGGTTAAATTTGCAAAAGGATCCTCTCACCGGGCCCCATCGGAATCTTCTCCCACTTCGTTATGGGACTTACACTATCACCAAGGTTGTGGGTAAAAATTATTTTGAGCTCAACACTTCACCCTTTCTTGGTATGCATCCAGTATTCAATGTGGATCACCTTCGGCCATATTTTCCACCATTATTGGACACCTCTGAGATCATCGAATTGCTGACACCAATAGAGCTCAACCTTGACTACATGGAACAAGCATACATCGATCATATAGTGGACACACAGGTCAAGGGCACTCGCCAACAATGGATCCATATTTATCGGGTTGTCAAGGTAGGGAAACTCCTACACCAAGGCAAGTGGTTCACCCAGGGCCAAATCCAGCAAAAGTTTCCTCGCCTAATGGGGGAACTCAACACAATGGATACCATCGCTTCATAAGGGGGGAGGATTGATCTAGGTGGATATTGGTGGCCACCCACCTATTCCAACTGGCTCCTCATGTCCTTTTTTGATTTAGCATGTCTTTCTGTAATGCTTTATAATTGTGAGTTCTACACTTTTGGGGTTGTTTTAATCCTCACACATTCTCCAGGTGGATACGGGTGGCCTATCTCCTAATCCAACTAACTTATTTTGTATGTTTTCATGTCAGCACATCTTGATGTACTTCCAAGACTATTTTGGGGGCCTAAACGTTGTTTTTTTTACTCACCACAGTCAGAATATAGAAGGAGTTAGAGTCTGATGGAAGAATGTGTATATCTCTAAAAGACCTTTCCAACGGGCTATCATGCACCCAAAACGGAATTCATATGAAAAAGTTACGACCCTAGGAAGTTGAGGTACCAAATTACACCAACTTACCCATAGGGCCCACATGACTTTTGGTGTTTCACCTTATAGGGTTAGGTTTTTGGATGTCTAGGGTTTTAGAATTCATGAGTAATATGAAAAGAACCTACGGAGCCTCATTTTAATCCATTTTCTACTCAAACGGATGCGCGTAACAGCCACATCTCTTCTCAGAGATAGCTACCACCATTCGAGCAAGTTTCAGTTCTGTAGTTTTACAGTTTCAACCTATTTCATTATTTAGTAGAAGATACTATTCATTGAATATTTGTGTTATTCTTCCTATATATGTTTTTATTGTATTCAGTCTGCTAATCATTTCATTCCACTCCTAAATCCGGATCAATGAAGTTGCAGAGGAAAACCCAGTTGTAGGATACAAGAGGAAAGCACCAAGTGTAGTAGAAATCACTGTACCTTATATCCCAGATGTTGTAGTTGTAGTGGAAGACATGCTTGGAAAGGTGTCGAAGCTAAAATATGTAGATCATGATGTAATAGATACAACTAAGTTTCTTAACCTTACGCAGGAAAGTTACTTGGAGAACAGGGGGAAGGTAGGACCCCTAGGGAAACCCATTTTGGAGCCTGTGCAGTGGATCATAGGGTTATACAACTTGAGCATCATGAATTTGCTAGACATACCACATTTAGGGCTTTGTAAAAATGTAGGCTTATGTGTGAAGCAATTACTGGCCATGGTACATGGAGGTATCCTGTGGATGGACATGACGGTCCCTGTAGATGTATATCTCATATCCAAGATTATAGGGTTGCCTACTAATGGTGTAAAACCAGAAGACTACTTGGAGAACAAGGCAAGGGATAAATAAATTGCAGAAGAAGTTAAAGCGCAATTTGGGAAAAATAGGGGCACCAGGGGTATAATAATAAAGGATATCAATGAACCTATGACAAAAAATTTCTACAACAATGACGGCTTGCAAATTTTTGAGGAAGTACATAAAGGAAGAGGCCCCGAAAGGAGCCATAGCAATAGTTGCGTAGTGAGTAAAGGGTGTAGTATTTAGTCGGGCACCGTATTTACTAAATCATTTTATGATACATTGCAGGGATGCACAGGATAATGGGATCGAATTCAATTATTCCTGGTTATTAATATTGATAGATTTGGTAGGATGGAAAGAGCTCAAATATTCATCCTTTCTAGATAGAAAAGCGAAATGTTCTACAAATCAATATGAAACCTTATGGCTAACCAAGGACCCTAAGAATCAAGAGGTGAACAACGCAGTATTCGCCATTTTCTTGGAATATATATAGCAGAAGACAACCAATGTATGGAGGATCCCAATTGAAGTAGTTCAAGAAAATGAAGGGATTTCTAACTTCAAAGCTTCAAGACACCATTTGTCGATTCAAGCCAGAAGGGATCCAAAGAATAAGTGGTTGGAAATGAGGTATTGTACATCGCGCAAGGAAGTAGAATGGATCGTGAAAGATTGTCCTACGCAGTGCAAATTTCCAGGAACAAAGAAGAAAGGAACAAATCCTAAGGATCAAGCAGGTGCAGGAACATCAAATAAGACAACCAGTCTAGCAGACAATACAAGGACATTGTACAGAGGTTGTAGATAAATTCATCGCATCATTTAGCAGTGCAGTAGAAATAAAAAGTGCAGGAAGCACCAATGCAGAGAGAACAAGGAGAGACAGTGCATATAGTAGTCATGAGCAGTGGAGGATTCAAGATCACATAAGAAATGTTGGAGATGGATGAGAACACAATGCAGAAACTAGTGAAGGATGTACAACATCTGGATTTGGTTCTGGAAAACATACCCACGAATGTATTATATGGGTTACAAGCAAGTGTGATGCAAGAGGTTCATTCTAGAGCTCGGTCGGATGCCACCAACATAGCACTTGACCGAGAGGTAATGGATATTTTGTAAGTGACTTGTGATCAGATCACACTGGAGGAGGAGGAGGAGAACCAGTGCACAAATAACTTAGAGAAGAAGCTTGCATAAGTATACAGTAACATCCCAGACTACGTTCAGACACAGAAGGTTACATCAGAAGAGAAGATACAAAATATTATGCATACAAATGAGAAGTATAAATAGGAGATAGCGGACTTAATAGAAAAAATAACTCTAAGCACACCTCCAGAAGTACAGGAATAGAGAGATAAGGAGGATATTGCACACGTATATAGAATATCTTGGGAGATAAAATAAGTGGCATAATTATATGATAGAACTGCACATACTTGGACCATCCTAGAAGAGGATGAGAACATCCAGCAACTGGAGCAACGAGAGGAAAAGTTGAACGTTGCAGTTCAGGACTTAAAGAAGAGGCAGAATATGATGGACATATCCTTGAGATTGAAGGTCGTTCAGGAGATGAATAATTTTCAAACAAAAGTAAAGGCCGCACAAGAGGAGAAACAAGCAAGACAATCTCATTTGGATCCATTTCAGCAATAGGCTGAAAGCATGATAGAAGAACTACAAGCAGAGAAAGCTAGCTTAGAACAAGTGCATGTAGAAAGCAGAGAAGTGTCAACATAACACATGACATCATAGGTTTTGGAGACGCTAGAAGGAAACAGTGCACAGGCCAAGGAGAAAGCGACAGAGTTGGAAAAGAAGTTTCGTGCGCTGGAGGTAGCACTACAGAAGGTGAACTAAGGCTGAGTAGCTCAGGACGAGACACATGTTAGTGTTGGGGGAATGTTGGAGCAGACATTTTTGGGAGAACAACGCATCAAACAAGAAATATTGGACCTAGAAGGAGAGCACGCCATATTTTGAGGAACAACAGCACGCGCGGCAGGATTTGCAGAAATATGGGGTAGATGTGTAAAAAACTAGCCATGTTAGGGTTAGGGTTTTGGAGTCATATTGTAAGGGTTTAACCCATTTTTGTAATATAAAAAAAATAATTCTAAGGTAGAATAAGGCATCTGTGTATCCCATCTATGCTTTGTGAGATATTTGTGTGACTTTTGAGTAATTGGAGCATCTTTTTGGAGTCGAAGTTTGTTTTGAGAGCTATGGAGATTAGATGGATTTAATCTAGATATGTAGTTGAGGGTCAGGTCGCAATATGTGTAGATTGGTGAAATCACGGTCCGCCTCACTACTCTCTATTATGATGTAATGTGTGCAGCTCCTTTTGATGAATAAGAAAATAAATAGAAGATCTGTGTGGACGTAGCCCCAAGGGGTGTGAACCATGGAAATGTGTCTAAATGTTTTACTATTTCTGCATTTATGATGGAATGGTTAGATAAATGAATGAATGTGTTTACTTACAATGTGCACTAGAATAGATATGAAAAATGAATGTTATGAATGAACGAATGGATGGATCTGAGGAATATTATAATAGAATGCATGGTTAAGTAAAAATAAGAGTAATAAGAACAACCCCAATCCCTTCCATGATTTTAGACACCTATGTCCTGCAGTCGCCCATAAACCATCTTGGGTGAGACTGTGTTTCACACTCTGTGTGTGGTGTAGCCTTCTGGTTACCTGAAGGACTGATGGTGATAAGGGTTTTGTTGGAGAACTAAGGTATAATTTGAGTCATCCCATACATCCAACATTGGTGCATGGGAATATTTTTGTCTTCAGTTTATAAGTTAGTGCTTGAGAAGTGTGATTTTTGCTCACAAGGGAGTCAATGCCTTGTTCTAGTTGGTTCTAGAAACTTCAGGGGGTCGGTTCCTCCTTCTAGTTGATGTTGGAGAATATTGGAAGTTGGCGCTTCTAGTGAATGTAATCTTTCGATACATTAAAAAACATTATGTGGTTTTCTCCCATTTGGGTTTCCACATAAAATTGTTGTGTATTGTGCATATACGGTTATTTATTTATGATAATTTGAATGCAAATATAAGCGATAAATTATTTATATTGATTCATCCCCCCTCTCAGTATCCCTGAATATACCAACAATTGGTATCATAGAAGTTCCTTCAGGAACAGTCTAACCACTGGAAGGTATATCATGGATTGCACTAACAATGAAACACTAGTGTTTGATGGTCAGAGTTGTTCTTTCTGGAGAAAAAGGATGAATTTTCTTTTGCATACACAGTGATTTGATGTATGTAAAGCAATAATAAATAGATACAAGACATTGTCCTCTTCCCCAACAAATGTAGCTAGAAAGAGACTCTATGAAAACAATTTGAAGGCTATGAATTATATTCTAAGTGGCCTAGTTGATTTGATATATGTCAAGGTTATGCATTGTGACTCTGCAAAGGAAATTTGGGACAAACTTCAAAATTTTTATGAAGGATATGACAAAGTTAGAGGGGCCAAGATTCAAACTTATAGAGGTCAATTTGAAGATCTGAAAATGAAGGAAGATGAATATATTGTAGTTTATTTTTTGGAAGTTGATGAAATAGTGAACCTTATTAAAGGATTGGGAGAATAAATTAAAGGTTCGGTAATTGTTCGAAAGATACTAAGGTCTCTTCCAATGAGATTTGATCCCAAGATTTGATCCCTAGAATAAAGAGCATATATTTCCACGTTGAACATGGATGAGCTAAATGGGATACTTATAGCTTATGAAATGAGAACAAAAAAAGATAATCCATCTAGGAGGGAAGAAACTTTCAAAGCATTCAATAAGACGAGAAAGAATAAGAAAAATTCAAATCCAAGCTTCAGTTGTGGCGATGATTCAAATGAATATGAATATATAGCCAACTTCGTGAGGAGGTTGAAGAAAGGAACTGGAAAGTACAAAGGTAATCTTCCCTTAAAGTTATTTAATTGTGGTAAAATTGGTCATTTTTCTTCCAAATGTCCTTATGCTAAGAGTTTAGATAGTGATGAAGAAGAAGTTCCCAAGAAAGAAAAGAAATATCAGAAAGGAGACAAGAAAATAAATAAAAGAAAATTATTCAAGAAAATTCTCTACTCAAGAGAAGACAGTTCCTCATCTGATGAGGATAATTATAGTGGCAGTGACTTAGAAAGAGTTCACTTTATGGCAATGGAAACTCAAGAAGAAACCCTTGAAAATGACAAAGAAAATTATGAAGAAGAATGTGAGGTGGATATTGAGGCAGAACTAATCAGTTCCTTAAGTGATCTAAGAATAGAAAAGAAGAAAAACAAGTCACTCAAGGAAGAATTAATCAAGATAAAGGAGGTTTCTCAAAACCCCAACAAAAACTATGAAGAAGTCCAGTAGATTATCATAAATCTAAAGGTCCAGTTGGAAGAAGCCAAAATTATTGAAGAAACACTCAAATCCCAGTTGGAAGAAAATGAGAAAATGTAGGAGAGCATGGAAGCATAAATAGTCTCACTAAGGAAGGAATTCAGAAGAAGGACATCCAACAAAACTTTGGCAATAGCACCAAAATATTGGATGAAATCACCAATAGTAAAAGGACATGCCATGACAAGTCTGGACTAGGATACAAGTAAAATCATACTAGGAAGGGTTCAAGATCCATGATGATAGAAAAAGAAGTAGAACAAAAGAGTTATGCAGAAGTCATCAAAGGTCCCATTAAGAAGGAAGAATGCAATCCTTCAAAGGAGAACATTTAGGTAATGGATATCATCCAAGAGGAATATCATTCAATTAGAGGAACATAGAATCAACAACCAGCAATGGAGAGGAATCAAGAAGAATATTACATAAGAGATGCACCACCTAGAAGATCTCCCACACTCAAGTACCAAACTATATTTCTTGGATTATGTTATTCCTACAACAATTTTGGGCACAAGACTATAAATTTTAGAGCTTATGCTAATAATAGAAACAACTTTGGAGGCTACTCTGGGAATAATTATCTCAAAAAGCATCATGAAGCTTATAACAGAAACTATAACAGTTTTGGATCATTAAATAATGAATTAGAATGCTACAAATGCAACAATTTTGGACACATAGCCAAAGATTGCAAATTGATTGTTCCTCCAAGGGAACTGAAACAAGATTTCGACAATCATGTAAAAGAATAGTCAAGGATATGGAAAAGGAAGCAGGATAAACTGAACATTGAAGAATTTGTAATTTCTCTACAATCCCAAAGAAGAAAAAGTGAATGGTACACTGACAGTGGTTCTTCAAAGCACATGACAGGGGACAAGGATAGATTTGTAACATTGAAGAAAGAAAACAATAAATCAATTTCATTTGGCAATGATAACTCATCCAAAATTATAGGAAAGGGCACAGTCAATATTGGAAGCAAAGATGCCATGGAAAAAAATGTCCTACTTGTCGAAAATATGAAGCATAATTTTCTAAGTGTGAGTCAAAGGTGTGACTAGAGACACACACTCCTATTCAACTCAAATAAATGTGAAATAAGAAAAGAAGGATCAGGCATATTGGAAAAAACAATAGTAAGGACTCCAAACAACATATACATCTTGAATGATATTGGAAGTGAAATATGTTTCTTGGGAAAGGAAGATGAAAGTTGGTTTTGGCACAAAAGAATGGGCCATATGCACTTTGACAATCTTGTCAAAATCAACAGAAAGGAAATTGTAATAGACAAAAGTCTATGTTTCTATCAAAATGTCTTGTAGACAGATGTATATATATATATATATATATAGAGAGAGAGAGAGAGAGAGAGAGAGAGAGAATAAATTTTAGTGTCTCATGTTACAATGAGGGTCATGCTTATATAGTAGGCAAGGTTCCATTTCACATGAAGAGTCATGTCCCTTTGATAATACACATCCTTACATATTTTCATAATATAATTATGTATTATTATGTTTGTTACATTGCCTCCCTCTTAACGAATACTTTCTCCTCAAAGCATAATGAAAATAATTTTTTTATTTTTATTTTATTAAGCTAAGACGAAGGGATTTTTTTTTTGGTTTATAATCCTCACCCATAACCCTATAGTTTGAGTCGTACATAATCATATGGACGCATCGTACCCTATGAAATGATTATGTGAACGTGAGACAACAACCAATTCTCAGGCGTATTGATGAATTTTGAAGGCCTGCAACTAAGTAGTCAATGGTGGGTTGAGAAACTACATATTATTTGTTTTTGATAAGGTTTTGTGGTCGGGCACCCATATTAATAAAATTTTGGGCATTCCTTTGCATTCTAATGATACCAACCTTTCCATTCTTATGATTTCCAGATGGATAAATTGCGGTTGCATCTACATCCTCTATGTGTCTAGTTTGTTTCTTGAGGAATTATAGTTCATCGTCTGTCTTAATAAATTCTTTTGTAGTTGGTCGATTCTTAGGAACAAGAGACAATGTATCCTCTACTATAATCGATTCTACCTCACAATGAATTCCTTCCATTTCCTTTCCCATTATCATATTTGGCTGCACATCTTCTGGGTGGTGCAATTCTTTAAAAAAATCTCGATCATATATGAAATTAGACACGGGAATTGTAATTGGATCCGCCATGAATCTGTTTGAAATTGGACAAAAAAATTCTTTGGGCATTTCTTCGTATTTTTCGTTGCATGAATATGTTGACTTGGAGATGGAGTTCTGCTTCGACCATAATTTAAGATTTAATTTCAGTTGCTTCTTTCAAGACAAACTTACATTCAATCTCTTGATATTTGTTCTCCTTTACATCCCAATAATATTCACCACTCTCAAGTTTTTATGAGGCCTCACAGACTTAACCTTCAACATTTACGAAACCAATGACTTCTTAATTTTCCTCATTCAAACATTCTTTATTGTTGGTTTTATTTACATCAAGGTCTGATTCTATTGTAGGTTCCAAATCCATTGTTTCAAAAACCCATAGCGATTTTATAATTATGTTTCGTTGAGTTTTTTGGAATTCCAATACTTCATGGAAATATGTGCCCATGACTTTAGGACCTAAGCTTAATGGATGGATTGTGCAGCAGTTGATGGGATCAATACAGTTTGACTATCATTGAAGTATATGTGGATGACATCATCTTCAGATGTGATGATGACAAATTGAGTCAGAATTTTTCCAAAGATATGTACAGTGAGTTTCAAATGTCCCTACTTGGGGAGTGTTATCGCACAAGTTGTAGGTTGGGAAAATCCTGACCCAACCACCAATTGGTGACAACTACGAGGGAACCCACCCATTGTCACCTTAGGCAGGTGTCCCCGTCACTTTAGAGATGAGGTAGTCACCTCAAGAGGGGAATATCAATGACCCTAGGGGGAAATGACACAAAAAAATATGAAGATGAAGAGGATGACCCTAAAGGTCAATTATAAGTGCTATTAAGGTCTTGGGAAAGAGTCTTGGGAAGGTTCAAGGGTTTCCAAGTGTGTGAAGTTACCTGTCGATGGTGAAGTACCTTCTTGAGACACAAGAAAAAAAATCATATGACGCAATATAACCAATTGGAAAATCAAGTTAAGATTGATGTCCATAATAACAGTTGTTAGTAAAAATATATATCAGCAATGAAAAGGAACAATAAGTTGCTAAATAAGTGCTAGAAATCAAGTGAAAGATACAAGAGATAAACTAGCTAAACACTAGCAAAACTCAAGATTAAAGACCAAGATACTAGCATGAAAAGATAATTCTGTTGTAAACAATTTATGCATCAATATATATCATCCTTATGGTTGTAACAATCCACTGATTATAGACAGAAAATCAGCCACTAAAAATCCTCCAAACTTTGGGAAATTTTCAGTGGTTGATTTGAGAGTTATTCAAGCAATTAGATTAGGGTTTATGTAGCCCTAATGGCTGAAGATGAAAATGTGTAACATAAGAAAGAACTACCCCTTTGATGGGGATTCCCTAGTGGTTGAGAAGTTCTCTAAGCACAAGGAACACAACCCAAGTTGTAAAAAGTTAATATGACAAGAAACCATGTTTCCCGATGAAATATTTTATTTCTCCAATGTAAGAATAATTCATATTATTGCCTTTAAATTTGGGTGATGGAGTCTTTAAATCACAATCTAGATCAAAAAAAATCCTAGGGGTTTAAACCCTCTTACTCCCTAGGGTGTGCCAACCAAACTTAGGGTAAATCTGGGAGGGTATACACGCATGTGTTCCTCCTAGCAACCCTTGCAAAAAAGAAATACCTAAAACCTTTAACAAAGAGATGAAGCAATGATGGAGGGTGTATCTAGAATACTCCTCCCTAGGGTTTCCACCAAAAATAACCAAAGTAAGAAATAAAATAATAGCATATGCATATTTTTCCTTACCTAATCCAAGAAATTAGAGAAAAAAACCCTGGTTACCATGCAACATTCATCCAAGATTCAAGAGAGCAGGCCTTTAGGGGGGTTTTCATCACTCCTCCTCATCCAATAACCATAAGACATTCACCATAATACATTCCACAAGAGAGAAACACCAAAATCACCAAGAGTAGAGAAAATTTCAGCCATGTACTTCTCACAATGAGAGAGTTATGTTAAAATGAGATCTTATGATCTCTTGTTTATACAAAATGTCTCCAAAATAGTTTTTCCACATAATATTAGGGTAAACCACAAGAATAGGTGTCAAAAACCCTAATCATTCCCCCTTTACAAAATAATATTAAACATTTCACTAAAATTTTACTTTTACACAAAAGATACCCTAATTTAGAGTGACGTCACCCCTTTAGGAAACGTTTTGGCACTAGGAGCAAGTCATTGGTGTTGGAGGAGTGTAGCTAGGCTTACCAAAGCCACATGTCAAGCATCCAAGTAAATTTATTCATGGTCAAATCCCAATTCTCCTCAAAACGTCCATGTTCCAATGAGTGGTAAGCTCACCACCAAACCCTAGCCCCCATAGATGATGTCATGCTCCTAAAGATGACGTTTTGCCTCACCTAGGAAAAATGTTTGGCAAGTAGGGGCTAGGTCATGTCATCCAAGTCATCTTATAGGCCTCTAAAATTTCATCTCTCTCATCTGGTATGCGATCCCTTGGCATCCACCTATGGGCTTCAAGCCCCATGGAAGCCCAAGCTACGCTTGTTCCTCCAAAATTTTCCACCAACTAGGTCCTGCAAAGAAAAATAAGCATTCCCTCCAAGGATATCAAGTCAAAATATCATGATAATTAAATCAAGTCAATAAATGAGCCACCTAAGCATGTGCATCAAATATTACCTTGTCAAACAATTAATTTCTCAAATACATTATGCAACTTGCCAAGCTTAGATATGGATAATGGGAGGGTTAAGAAGGTGTCCTATTGGGTAGATCTTGCCCTAGGTCGAGGAGTGTTTCCAAGAGATCCCTCTCTAATCCATGTAAAGTGGATGAAGTGGTTAAGGGTAAAGACTCAATGAGAATGGGGTTCATGACATACAAGGGGTTGCAGTGTCTCATTCATGGGTACCTTTGTACAAGGTGTGTGGCACCTTCGTTTGCAATGGAATTTTTCCAAGACCATCATTTTTCCATTCTTTGTTTATTTCAAAATTTAGGGACAAGTTGAAGGGCATTGCCCTGGGGTGGTATCTGCATAATGATAGTTTCACTTAAAAACACCTAGTGGAAATGAGAAGGTTGGATCGTGACGAGACCCCTTTCTCTCGGCCATGCAACTGAGAGTCATTATCCTGGCTTGGTGACCAAATGATGGTAGTGTCATACCACTAAATTTCCATGATCATTATAGGTCATCTTGTGATGAGACCTCCTATCTTCCAACTAGCCCTTTAATCATTATCAATCATTATTTTTGTGGGTCCCCCTTTTCTTATAGATAAGTGTTTCATTGCTTTCTTGGGGGATCCTTGGGTGAAGCATCTGGAAGTTTTATACGTAGTATTTTATATCTTACCCAAGAACAATCCCTTTGGGCCTTCAGCCCCTTCTTCCCATAGAATGAGGGACAACCCCTTCTTGGGTCAATACACCCTAAAATCCCAAGAGATAAGGAAATGGGAGGAAATAGTGATGGAAAGTGGTAAGTATGGTCATGAACAATGCGATGGATCTTCAAGGGAGTTCCTAGTAGAAAACCCATCCCCAAGGAAGACCACTTACTAGGGAACAATGTCAACCACCAAGGTGAAGCAGGGAAAAAGGCATAATGTCCAAACATATATCATGAAATATGAAGCAGTCTAAGATACAACATACTCAAATGCCTCAAATATTGAAATGAAACTTATCATAATACTTGAATTGTACCTCATGGAGCAAGGCCCATTGCCTCTCGAAAGCTAGTTGGTGTGGTGGATAACATCTAAAAATCTACGACCCCTATGGTGGTGAGAAGGGTATCCATCTGTGAAAAAAGATACTTCTAGTCATGTAGTCTCTCGACACTCCATATCTACAACCTGAGGGCCTCGAGACATAATCTCTTTAGTTATCCCACAAAATGGGGATAACATCTGGCTCCTACTTGGGGACATGTTCTCGTTGTAGAGTGAATGAGAACCCCAACATCTCCCAGTAGACTTGTGCCTACCAAAACTCATGAAAAATGGATCGGATCATCTAGGGTGGTGCTATCACCCTTTATCCATATATATATATAATCCAAAAGAAAAGTTAATCTAGAAAAGAAAATTTTTGACATTTTTTCAAAAAATTCTAAACTAAGCATGAAATCGATATGCAGGTAGAGAATAATGAAATATGTAATGCATATAAACTAACATGAGCAATCAATATGTAAATGCAGGAAATCAATATGACCTACCTACTTACCTAGGGCCTTGGGGCCCTAAAGATCATGTGTTAGATGATATCAGGTGAAGTCATACAACCAGTGCAACCAATTGATCATCTCATCAAAGTATCTCCCCCTATGTTTGATCATGTGAAACAACAAAGATAATTCCAACACAAAATGATTATGAGCATAAATGGATATATAATTGATCATGAAACAAATCTCATGGAGATGGGTGGGAGGGAGGAAATCATGTTGGAGAGAGAAACCATCATCTTGATCATTTTTCTTGAAAGTGTAGCCACAAGACTGATCAATCCATCTTTGAAGAGGGATACCATATGTAGACGATGGATCGTATTCATCTTCACTCAGCAAATAACTTCTCCTTGAACACTGAGAAAGTACAAGAGATCCCAAGAAAACCCTATGATTTCCCAAACAAGACGAAACAAGGTAAGGCACAACCTTGGAGAAAAAATCCTCCATCGGACTTGGCAAATGTCTCTTTTTTGTCTACAAATCCATGCCCAAAGTCTCAACATGAAATTTCTTATGTTTGGTAGTGTGGACCTTGGATTTCTTTGGGCTGGCCACGAACTGGTGTTTATCAAAATCTGAGAACAAATCTGCATCTTCAAAAGGGTATGTATCAATGGATGACTATAGATCTCCCTGATTATGTTGCGACAAGTCATCCTCAATGAGGCAGAACAAATATGTAACCATATCATCACCGGGATGCCAAACACTTGAATCACACATGCATGGAGACCATTCCTTTGAAGATGACACTTCAACCCCTTCTTCCTGAGAGCTACCCTCAATGTCATAAATGAGATCTATATCAATAATGAATCAACCCACATCCCATATACGTCTCCCAACCTATATGAAATCAACAATGTGGTTATCAACTATATCTGAGGGTTGTTCCATGAATTCATTTGCATCACAGGAGTTTATTACTTCTTCACAAGACTGGAGGACTTCATTATCTTCAAAAGGGAAAATAGATATCAATGTCTCGTTCAAGCCTTCTGCAAGAGAAACTTCATCAAGATCCTTTTAGTAGTTTTCTTCATTTTCGAAGTCATGGAACAAATCATCATCAAAGTTTTTAAAAGGATTATAACTCATCATTTTCTCTTCTTGATGTGTAGGAGAACCATGTTCAAAAATATCTTCAAATTCTTCATCATTGAGGCTAGTAGTTTAAACTTCACGTGCAAGAGGAAAACAATGTAGAAGGACATCTTCTTCTCCAGATAGTAGCATGGAATTCAATGTATCCTTCTGCTCATCAAGGTCTTCTTTTTCTTGGAAACTTTCTCCATTTATCCATTCTTCTTCGCAAATAGGATTAGAGGATTCACCATTTTGATCTTGATCTCTAATGATTTTGTATACTTCCTCAAGCATGGAGAGAGGTTCATTGTCATTTGGGAGTTTTCCTGGTACCCATACTTCTCACTCACAACATCATATAATGAATTTGTTCCAAAATATGCAATGGCCACTTCCTAGGTTGATTTTAGGGTAGGCCTTTCCTCATAATTTTCGAGGATGGAACTATACTCTTCTTCTCTCTACTGAGAAAACTTAACCAAAAAGTCCTTTCCAGGACAAAGTTATATCATTTGTTTACAAAACTCATAATATTCTTCTGTGCTTTTCTTGAGGCACTCAAACATTTCCTCATTTCTCTTGTCAACTTCTTGTCTTTCAATTTGTTTTTCAACAAACTCTGAAAGAAGATTTTCTCTCAAGCCTTCAATAGGATCAAGTTCAAAACCTTCTCTTGAAAAATCATCCTCCAGGTCCTAAATTGTATCTTCAAGACTTTGAGCTTCTGGTCCCCAATGTTTAAGGAAATCTCTGATGAGGATTGTCAAAGAAGATATACTTTTTGGCTTGCAAGAATGCTTGATCCAATCCCTTAGTTCATATCCCAAGGATAGCAAGAACAACCGTAGGAATACATCTTCATGTAGTACATTTTCATGGTAGATGCATCTGATAAACTCAGCAATGTGTGCTACAACAGACAATGGATTACCATCGAACTTTGGGAGGACATTGAATTGGTTTTGTTATCACTCTATAATTTTTTTAGGTTGTATCAAAGAAACCCGGAGGTAACCACAAACCATCTTGCGGGATGGAATCTAGCCCTTCCAACCCAGGGAGGGCTCTCTCGCAAATTTTCAATGAAATTAGAGGCTAGGTCTTTAGTAAAAGAGAAAATTTATGAAGTTTTTAGCCAAAGAAAAAGGAAATCCATTTGGAATGGATTCCAAATAATACAAATGATAAATATCAGTGATTGGTTGATGAGTATTCCAGGGAACAAAGGCAAGGTAGACAATGTTCTACAGTGAATATATAAGTTATAGCATGGTAGCATAAATGAAGAAATCAACAGCCCATTATATCAAGAGCATCTATCTATGGATGAATTCTTGATATAACTTTAGAGGAATAATAGACAATGGAAAATTTTCATGAACATAGCACCAAAGTAAATATGAATTATGAACATACAATCTAAGCAAAATGAATAAGTATTTAACTGCACATGAGATGGAGCATCTAACAAGGATGAATTCCAAGCATATATCAGTTTAAATACCAGAAGACTTATATAGAANACATACTGTAAAACATGATCGACATGAATCTCTGTTATGAAAACACTCTGTACTTCTGTACTGATATCTTATTAAGATCATAAATTAAAAAAAAAAAAAAAAAATTCCAATACAAAAGAATTTCCTTCTCTCCAGTCCCCATTGCTAATCAAAATTACAAAAATATATAGGAAGAATTCTTCCCCAAGCTGAGGAGGTCGAATTCAATTATTTTCCTTCATTTTTGGATCTAGTTACATCAAAATATGAACAAACTCAAAATTGCCTACTAAGAAATAGGAATCAATTTGCTAGAAAATAGGGGTCAACGATAACATCATATCTCTCAAATAATGATATTTGTTACAAAATTGGGAGAGGTTTTTGGATATGAACCTATCTTGAGAAATACCTCTTTCAGTTTTTTAAAATTCTTCTCCATATTCTCGAGATCCATGCCCAAAGATAATAACTAAAACAGGAAATCATTAAATATGAAAAATATGAAAAATAGGCTTAAAAGATCCCTTTGAATCTCCAAAAATATGACATATGTGAAAAATATGAGAGAGGTTTTTGTTACTGGGTCAATTATTGAAAAAAGACCTTTTTTTTTAAAAAAAAACATCTCCAGTTTTTCGAAACACTATCTTGAAGTTGACTGCAAAAACAGTGTGCCCTGCAGACTTTGCGTAGCGAGGTTGCACAACGAGGTTTCTTTTTGAGTTTTCTTCATATGGTTGATCACTACAAGCTATCTAGAGGTTGGAACTCGTTTTTATAACATTCCAAATGATATTTATGAGATGTATTAACATAAACCTACATTCCAAACATTACCCTTTACTCCAATCTTCAAAAACTCAAAACTAATTTAGAGCCACAAAACTTTAAATTTAACCCCATGTGTATAGCCTGCATAAATATATATTTGATGAAGCCACTATGTTTTTTTCAGACTATCCTGAACACCCAAGATGAATTTAATATAATGAAGTCCCATTTTATACATCAATTTTAACCTACAACACTTGCGTAGCGTGCCAACGCAACTCACTATGCAATTGTGAGCTACAACACTTGTGTAGCGTGTTTGCACATTGAAATTTATGTAGTTGATCTTTTTTATTTTCTCTCAAACGGTAAACGGGTTCGAGATGATTTTTTTTCAGCAACTTAATATCATCATGATTCTTCTACTGGAGAAATTTGGTAAAAACTTAATTTCACGGATCGCGAGAAAATTAAAAAATGGTTGTAGATAACGGTGGCTCATTTCTCAAAAATAGTGAAGCATGTTGACCTGAAATAAAGTGAGCTTATTCATATTACCTTCATGCATCTCCTATAAAAATTTCATGGAAAATAGGTGCACGATTTAATAGTTATGATAAAAATACACTTGCACAACGAGCTCGCTACGCAACTGGAAACTAAAGCACTTGTGTAGCGTGTGATCACTACGCAAGTTTTGTTTTCCCTTGTTTCCACGAAACCCGCATAAAAAAAAAAAAATTGATGGTTGAAATGTGATGTCCCAAGTCTGTTGAAAGTCGAAACACCTTGGAATGCACCTGATCATAGCTTCAAAAACAATCCCCATGCAACATTTCACAACACCCAAAATTGATACTTGTATATTAGGGTTTGCATGTTTTCCTGCTTATACATAGCTGAATATTGTAAATTTGTTGAACCTGCACAGAATACATCTAGCTAAACAATTATACACACATTTGTAGAGAGAATTGGAGAAAGAAGAAGAAGGATAGAAAGAATGAAAGAATTCTCATTAACTGTATTCCACACACAAAGAGTGAATAATTTACAATAGATATAGGATACATGAGTAACTAATGAGACATAGTGGTGGTCTAGAGTAATCTGGACACACACCAGCAGTTACGGGAGTGAACTGCCACCTAGTCTAGTCTCTCAGGCAGTTACAGGAGTGAACTACCACCTAGTTGAGTTAACTAGTCAACTAGTCTTCAGTTAACTAACTGAAAATAGAGTAGTGAGGAGTTAACTCAGGAAATCAAGGGAAATGCATCAGTCTGCTGATGAGCCCAAGGAAAGTGTGCATTAGATGGTGATGATCTCAATGTTGCATGGTGATGATCCCAATGCAACATCTAAACTCAACTCAACTTGATCCGGATTATTTTCGGCACGAAATGAGAGCGAAGATATAATAAAGAAATGAACAGAGATATCGCATATATTCAATAATATAACAGAAATGTATCAGATATGCAACCATAAACACA
>SNQJ01S0020235.1:57747-79112 GCA_010110895.2 Picea sitchensis
TTTTATTGTCCCATGTTACAATGAGGGCACTGCTTATATAGTAGGCAATGTTCCCTTTCACATGAAGAGTCGTATCTCTTTGATAAGACACATCCTTACATATTTTCATAATATAATTATATATTATTATGTTTGTTATAGAAACAGTAAAAGAAATGCCTGAAATTTCAAATCCAACAAACACTATGTGCAAGCACTACTAGTATGGAAAACAAACAAGAGATGAGCTCAAGAAAAAATAATACTCTACAACAAAACCATTTGAGATTGTACACGTCGATCTATGCATACTGATAAAAACAAAAGGGTTGAATGGTGAACAATACTTCACGATAATTTTTGATAATTACACAAGAATGACCAAACTTTGTTTCCTCAAGAAAAAGTCATAAGTGTTCAAATGTTTCAGGATATTCAAAGAGATGGTAGAAACCGAGGCTGGTTTGAAAAATCAAGTTCTTGAGATCTATTAATGGAGGTGAGTTCACATCAAAAGAATTCATGGATTTATGTGAATAACATGGAATAAAAATAAAATTTTCAGCAGCTAGAACACCTCAACAAAATGGAGTCGTTAAAAGGAAGAACAAAACTGTACATGAAATGGATACAATCATGTTGAAAGATTACAAGTTGGGTGATATATTTTGGGTACAAGCAGTGCATAAAATCATTCTTATCTTGAACAGAGTAAATCTTATAAGTAACAATGATAATACTCCATATGAACTATGGAAGGGAAGATTGACGAACGTCAAGCACTTTAGAGATTTTGGAAGCAAATGTTACATAAAATGAGAAGATAATAAGGTTGGAAAATTTGACTCCCGGATTAATCAAGGCACACTAATTTGATAATAAAGAAAAATAAAGGCATACAAATGATATAACCTAAGACTCAACAAAATAGTGGAAAGCATCAATGTAAAATTTGATGAAACAAATGTGTTGAAGACCAGGAAAAAAATCAAAAATTCAAAAGAGCAGGAAGTAGAAGAATAACTAAAAAAAGAAGAAGAGGAAGTAGAAGAAGAAGAAGAAGAACCAAAAGAGAAGAAACTAGAAGCAGAGCAAGAAGAAACATAATACCATCAACGAGATCTCCAAACACCTTCTAAGACACCCAAACGTTGGTATTAGAAGAATCATCCACTGAAACAAATTATTGGGGACAAAAATGCAGGAATAGAAACCAAAAGAAGAAAACAAGCACACGCACCAAAACAAAGACATCTATCATTATTATCCATAGTTGAACAAAGCAACTTTGAGGAATCTTGCAATGATGAACATTGGATCAAGGCCATGGAAGAAGAACTGGATCAAATAGAGAAGCATGATACATGGGAACTAGTTCCAAGACCTAAGGACAAAAACATCATAGGCACAAAGTGGATTTTCATAAACAAGATGAACGAAGATGGATACATAACCAAAAACAAGGCAAGGTTAGTATGCAAAGGATATGAAAAATTTGAAGGTATATATTTTGAAGAAACCTTTGCCCTAGTAGCCATAAGGGAAGCAATCAAAATGTTCTTGGCTTATGCAGTCTCTAGAAGGATCAAGGTATATCAGATGGACATAAAATAAACCTTCCTAAATGGAGAATTAGAAGAAGAAGTTTATTTAGAAAAAACAGAAGGGTTTCAACTATCAAAAAAGGAAGACTATGTTTGGATATTGAACAAAGTCATGTATGGACTCAAGAAAACACCTAGAGCTTGGTACACAAGATTAGACAAATACTTACAGCATCAAGGATTCAGAAGGGGAAACACAGATAGTAATCTCTATGTAAAAGTGGATCAATACAATTTGACTATCATTGAAGTATATGTGGATGACATCATCTTCAAATGTGATGATGACAAATTGAGTCAAAAAATTTCCAAAGATATGTAGAGTGAGTTTGAAATGTCCCTACTTGGGGAGTGTTATCGCACAAGTTGTAGGTTGGGAAAATCCCGACCCAACCACCAATTGGTGACAACTACGAGGGAACCCACCCATTGTCACCTTAGGCAGGTGTCCCCATCACTTTAGAGATGAGGTAGTCACCTCAAGAGGGGAATATCAGTGACCCTAGAGGGAAATGACACAAAAAAATATGAAGATGAAGAGGATGACCCTAAAGGTCAATTATAAGTGGTATTAAGGTCTTGGGAAGGTTCAAGGGTTTCCAAGTGTGTGAAGTTACCTGTCGATAGTGAAGTACCTTCCTGAGACACAAGAAAAAAAATCATATGATGCAATATAACCAATTGGAAAATCAAGTTAAGATTGATGTCCCTAATAACAGTTGTTAGTAACAATATACATCAGCAATGAAAAGGAACAATAAGCTGCTAAATAAGTGCTAGAAATCAAGTGAAAGATACAAGAGATAAACTAGCTAAACACTAGCAAAATTCAAGATTAAAGACCAAGATACTAGCATGAAAAGATATTTTTGTTGTAAACAATTTCTGCATCAATATATATCATCCTTATGGTTGTAACAATCCATTGATTATAGATAGAAAATCAGCCACTAAAACTCCTCCAAACTTTGGGCAATTTTCAGCAGTTGATTTGAGAGTTATTCAAGCAATTAGATTAGGGTTTATGTAGCCCTAATGTCTGAAGATGAAAATTCATAACATAAGAAAGAACTACCCCTTTGATGGGGATTCCCTAGTGGTTTAGAGGTTCTCTAAGCACAAGGAACACAACCCAAGTTGTAAAAAGTTAATACGACAAGAAACCATGTTTCCCGATGAAATATTTTATTTCTCCAATGTAAGAATAATTCATATTAGTGCCTTTAAATTTGGGTGATGGAGTCTTTAAATCACAATCTAGATCAAAAAAAATCCTAGGGGTTTAAACCCTCTTACTCCCTAGGGTGTGCCAACCAAACTTAGGGTAAATCTGGGGGGTATACATGCATGTGTTCCTCCTAGCAACCCTTGCAAAAAAGAAATACCTAAAACCTTTAACAAAGAGATGAAGCAATGATGGAGGGTATATCTAGAATACTCCTCCCTAGGGTTTCCACCAAAAATATCCAAAGTAAGAAATAAAATAATAGCATATGCATATTTTTCCTTACCTAATCCAAGAAATTAGAGAAAAAAACCATAGTTACCATGCAACATTCATCCAAGATTCAAGAGAGAAAGCCTTTAGGGGGGTTTGCATCACTCCTCCTCATCCAATAACCAAGAGGCATTCACCATAATACATTCCACAAGAGAGAAACACCAAAATCACCAAGAGTAGAGAAAATTTCAGCCATGTACTTCTCACAATGGGAGAGTTATGTTAAAATGAGATCTTATGATCTCTTATTTATACAAAATGTCTCCAAAATAGCTTTTCCACATAATATTAGGGTAAACCACAAGAATAGGGGTCAAAAACCCTAATCATTCCCCCTTTACAAAATAACATTAAACATTTCACTTAAATTTTACTTTTACACAAAAGATACCCTAATTTAGAGTGACGTCACCCCTTTAGGAAACGTTTTGGCACTAGGAGCAAGTCATTGGTGTTGGAGGAGTGTAGTTAGGCTTACCAAAGCCACATGTCAAGAATCCAAGTAAATTTATTCATGGTCAAAGCCCAATTCTCCTCAAAACGTCCATGTTCCAATGAGTAGTAAGCTCACCACCAAACCCTAGCCCCCATAGATGATGTCATGCTCCTAAAGATGATGTTTTGCCTCTCCTAGGAAAAATGTTTGGAAAGTAGGGGCTAGGTCATGTCATCCAAGTCATCTTATAGGCCTCTAAAGTTTCATCTCTCTCATCTAGCATGCGATCCCTTGGCATCCACCTATGGGCTTCAAGCCCTATGGAAGCCCAAGCTACGCTTGTTCCTCCAAAATTTTCCACCAACTAGGTCCTGCAAAGAAAAATAAGCATTCCCTCCAAGGATATCAAGTCAAAATATCATGATAATTAAATAAAGTCAATAAATGAGCCACCTAAGCATGTGCATCAAATATTACCTTGTCAAACAATTAATTTCTCAAAGACATTATGCAACTTGCCAATCTTGGATATGGATAATGGGAGGGTTGAGAAGGTGTCCTATTGGGTAGATCTTGCCCTAGGTCGAGGAGTGTTTCCAAGAGATCCCTCTCTAATCCATGTAAAGTGGATGAAGTGGTTAAGGGTAAAGACTCAATGGGAATGGGGTTCATGACATACAAGGGGTTGCAGTGTCTCATTCATGGGTACCTTTGTACAGGGTGTGTGGCACCTTCGTTTGCAATGCAATTTTTCCAAGACCATCATTTTTCCATTCTTTGTTTATTTCAAAATTTAGGGACAAGTTGAAGGGCATTGCCCTGGGGTGGTATCTGCATAATGATAGTTTCACTTAAAAACACCTAGTGGAAATGAGAAGGTTGGATCATGACGAGACCCCTTTCTCTCAGCCATACAACTGAGAGTCATTATCCTAGCTTGGTGACCAAATGATGGTAGTGTCATACCACTAAATTTCCATGATCATTATAGGTCAACTCGTGATGAGACCTCCTATCCTCCAACTAGCCCTTTAATCATTATCAATCATTATTTTTGTGGGTCCCCCTTTTCTTATAGATAAGTGTTTAATTTCTTTCTTGGGGGATCCTTGGGTGAAGCATCTGGAAGTTTTATACATAGTATTTTATATTTTACCCAAGAACAATCCCTTTGGGCCTTCAGCCCCTTCTTCCCATAGAATGAGGGACAACCCCTTCTTGGGTCAATACACCCTAAAATCCCAAGAGATAAGGAAATGGGGGGAAATAGTGATGGAAAGTGGTAAGTATGGTAATGAACAATGCGATGGATCTTCAAGGGAGTTCCTAGTAGAAAACCCATCCCCAAGGAAGACCGCTTACTAGGTCACAATGTCAACCACCAAGGTGAAGCAGGGAAAAAGGCATAATGTCCAAACATATATCATGAAATATGAAGCAGTCTAAGATACAACATACTCAAATGCCTCAAATATTGAAATTAAACTTATCATAATACTTGAATTGTACCTCGTGGAGCAAGGCCCATTGCCTCTCGAAAGCTAGTTGGTGTGGTGGATAACATCTAAAAATCTACGACCCCTATGGTGGTGAGAAGGGTATCCATCTGTGAAAAAAGATAATTCTAGTCATGTAGTCTCTCGACACTCCATATCTACAACCTGAGGGCCTTGAGACATAATGTCTTTAGTTATCCCACAAAATGGGGATAACATCTGGCTCCTACTTGGGGACATGTTCTCTTTGTAGAGTGCACGAGAACCACAACATCTCCTAGTAGACCTGTGCCTACCAAAACTCATGAAAAATGGATTGGATCATCTAGGGTGGTGCTATCACCCTATATATATATATATATATATATATATAATCCAAAAGAAAAGTTAATCTAGAAAAGAAAAATTTTGACATTTTTTCAAAACATCTTAACTAAGCATGAAATTAATATGCAGGTAGAGAAAATGAAATATGTAATGCATATAAACTAATATGAGCAATCAATATGTAAATGTAGGAAATCAATATGACCTACCTACTTACCTATGGCCTTGGGGCCCTAAAGATCATGCGATAGATGATATCAGGTGAAGTCATACAACCAGTGCAACCAATTGATCATCTCATCAAAGTATCTCCCCCTATGTTTGATCATGTGAAACAACAAAGATAATTCCAACACAAAATGATTATGAGCATAAATGGATATATAATAAATCATGAAAAAAATCTCATGGAGATGGGTGGGAGGGAGGAAATCCTGTTGGAGAGAGAAACCATCATCCTAATCATTTTTCTTGAAAGTGTATCCACAAGACTGATCAATCCATATTTGAAGAGGGATACCATATGTAGACGATGGATCGTATTCATCTTCACTCAGCAAATAACTTCTCCTTGAACACTGAGAAAGGACAAGAGATCCCAAGAAAACCCTATGATTTCCCAAACAAGATGAAACAGGGTAAGGCACAACCTTAGAGAAAAAATCCTCCATCGGACTTGGCAAATGTCTATTTTTTGTCTACAAATCCATGCCCAAAGTCTCAACATGAAATTTCTTATGTTTGGTAGTGTGGACCTTGGAGTTCTTTGGGCTGGCCACGAACTGGTGTTTATCAAAATCTGAGAACAAATCTGCATCTTCAAAAGGTTATGTATCAATGGATGATTGTAGATCGCCCTGATTATCTTGCGAAAAGTCATCCTCAACAAGGCAGAACAAATATGTAACCATATCATCACTGGGTTGCCCAACACTTGAATCACACATGCATGGATACCATTCCTTTGAATATGACACTTCAACCCCTTCTTCCTGAGAGATACCCTCAATGTCATAAATGAGATCTATATCAATAATGAAGCAACCCACATCCCATATACGTCTCCCAACCTATATGAAATCAACAATGTGGTTATCAACTATATCTGAGGGTTGTTCCACGAATTCATTTGCATCAAAGGAGTTTATTACTTTTTCACAAGACTGGAGGACTTCATTATCTTCAAAAGGGAAAATAGATATCAATGTCTCGTTCAAGCCTTCTGCAAGAGAAACTTCATCGAGATCCTTTTGGCAGTTTTCTTCATTTTCGAAGTCATGGAACAAATCATCATCAAAGTTTTTAAAAGGATTATAACTCATCATTTTCTCTTCTTGATGTGTAGGAGAACCATGTTCAAAAAGATCTTCAAATTCTTCATCATTGAGGCTAGTAGTTTAAACTTCACGTGCAAGAGGAAAACAATGTAGAAGGACATCTTCTTCTTCAGATAGTAGCATGGAATTCAATGTATCCTTCTGCTCATCAAGGTCTTCTTTTTCTTGGAAACTTTCTCCATTGATCCATTCTTCTTCGTAAATAGGATTAGAGGATTCACCATCCTGATCTTGATCTCTAATGATTTTGTATACTTCCTCAAGCATGGAGAGAGGTTCATTGTCATTTGGGAGTTTTCCTAGTACCCATACTTCTCGGTCACAACATCGTATAATGAATTTGTTCCAAAATATGCAATGGCCACTTCCTAGGTTGATTTTGGTAGTCCTTTCCTCATAATTTTTTAGGATGGCGCTATACTCTTCTTCTCTCTACTGACAAAACTTAACCAGAAAGTCCTTTCCAGGACAAAGTTATATCATTTGTTTGCAAAACTCATAATATTCTTCTGTGCTTTTCTTGAGGCACTCAAACATTTCCTCATTTCTCTTGTCAACTTCTTGTCTTTCAATTTGTTTTTCAACAAACTCTGAAAGAAGAGTTTCTCTCAAGCCTTCAATAAGATCAAGTTCAAAACCTTCTCTTGAAAAAGCATCCTCCAGGTCCTAAATTGTATCTTCAAGACTTTGAGCTTCTGGTCCCCAATGTTTAAGGAAATCTCTGATGAGGATTGTCAAAGAAGATATACTTTTTGGCTTACAAGAATTCTTGATCCAATCCCTTAGTTCATATCCCAAGGATAGCAAGAACAACCGTAGGAATACATCTTCATGTAGTACATTTGCATAGTAGATGCATCTGGTATACTCGACAATGTGTGCTACAACAGACAATGGATTACCATCGAACTTTAGGAGGACATTGAATTGGTTTTGTTATCACTCTATAATTTTTTTAGGTTGTATCAAAGAAACCCAGAGGTAACCACAAACCATCTTGCAGGATGGAATCTAGCCCTTCCAACCCAGAGAGGGCTCTCTCGCAGATTTTCAATGAAATTAGAGGCTAGGTCTTTAGTAAAAGAGAAAATTTATGAAGTTTTTAGCCAAAGAAAAGGGAAATCCATTGGGAATGGAGTCCAAATAATACAAATGATAAATATCAGTGACCGGTTGATGAGTATTCTAGGGAACAAAGGCAAGGTAGACAATGTTCTACAATGAATATATAAGTTATAGCATGGTAGCAGAAATGAAGAAATCAACAACCCATTATATCAAGAGCATCTATCTATGGATGAATTCTTGATATAAATTTAGAGGAATAATAGACAATGGAAAATTTTCATGAACATAGCACCAAAGTAAATATGAATTATGAACATACAATATGAGCAAAATGAATAAGTATTTAACTGCACATGAGATGGAGCATCTAACAAGGATGAATTCCAAGCATATATCAGTTTAAATACCAGAAGACTTATATAGAAATGATAAACGGAGAAACAATATCACATAATAAAACACATATTATAAAACATGATCGACATGAATCTCTGTTATGAAAACACTTTGTACTTATGTACTGATATCTTATTAAGATCAGAAATTAAAAATAAAAGATAAAAAAATAAAAAAAAAGCCAATACAAAATAATTTCCTTCTCTCCAGTCCCCATTGCTAATCAAAATTACAAAAATATATAGGAAGAATTCTTCCCCAAGATGAGGAGGTCGAATTCAACCATTTTCCTTCATTTTTGGATCTAGTTACATCAAAATACGAACAAACTCAAAACTGCCTACTAAGAAATAGGAATCAATTTGCTGGAAAATAGGGGTCAACGATAACATCATATCTCTCAAATAATGATATTTGTTACAAAACTGGGAGAGGTTTTTGGATATGAACCTGTTCTTGAGAAACAACTCTTTCAGTTTTTTAAAATTCTTCTCCATATTCTCGAGATCCATGCCCAAAGATAATAACTAAAACAGGAAATCATTAAATATTTAAATATGAAAAATAGGCTTAAAATATCCCTTCGAATCTCCAAAAATATGACATATGTGAAAAATATGAGATAGGTTTTTGTTACTGGGTCAATTATTGAAAAAAAACTCTTTTTTCTTTTTAAAAAACATCTCAAGTTTTTCGAAACATGATCTTGAAGTTGATTGCAAAAACAGTGTGCCTTGCAGACTTAGGGTAGCGAGGTTGCACAATGAGGTTTCTTTTCGAGTTTTCTTCATATGGTTGATCACTACAAGCTATCTAGAGGTTGGAATTGGTTTTTATAACATTCCAAATGATATTTATGAGATGTATAAACATAAACCTCCATTCCAAACATTAACCTTTACTCTAATCTTCAAAAACTCAAAACTAATTTAGAGCCACAAAACTTTAAATTTAACCCCATGTGTATAGCCTGCATAAATATATATATGATGAAGCCACTGTGTTTTTTTCATACTATCCTCAACATCCAAGATGAATTTATTATAATGAAGTACCATTTTATACATCAATTTTAACCTGCAACACTTGTGTAGCGTGCTAACGCAACTCACTGTGCAATTGTGAGCTACAACACTTGCGTAGCGTGTTTGTACATTGAAATTTATGCGGTTGATATTTTTTATTTTCTCTCAAACGGTAAACGGGTTCGAGATGATTTTTTTTCAGCAACTTAATATCATCATGATTCTTCTACTGGAGAAATTTGGTAAAAACTTAATTTCATGGATCGCGAGAAAATTAAAAAATGGTTGTAGATGACGGTGGCTCATTTCTCAAAAATAGTGAAGCATGTTGACCTAAAATAAAGTGAGCTTATTCATATTACCTTCATGCATCTCCTATAAAAATTTCATGGAAAATAGGTGCACGATTTAATAGTTATGATAAAAATACACTTGCACAATGAGCTCGCTACGCAACTGGAAACTAAAGCACTTGTGTAGCGTGTGATCACTACGTAAGTTTTGTTTTCCCTTGTTTCCATGAAACCCGCATAAAAAAAAAAATTGATGGTTGAAATGTGATGTCCCAAGTCTGTTGAAAGTCGAAACACCTTGGAATGCACCTGATCATAGCTTCAAAAACAATCCCCATGCAACATTTCACAACACCCAAAATTGATACTTGTATATTAAGGTTTACATGTTTTCCTGCTTATACATAGCTGAATATTGTAAATTTGTTGAACCTGCACAGAATAGATCTAGCTAAACAATTATACACACATTTACAGAGAGAATTGGAGAAAGAAGAAGAAGGATAGAAAGAATGAAAGAATTCTCATGAACTGTATTCCACACACAAAGAGTGAATAATTTACAATAGATATAGGATACATGAGTAACTAATGAGATATAGTGGTGGTATAGAGCAATTTGGACACACACCAACAGTTACGGGAGTGAACTGCCACCTAATCTAGTCTCTCAAGCAGTTATAGGAGTGAACTACCACCTAGTTGAGTTAACTAGTCAACCAGTCTTCAGTTAACTGACTGAACATAGAGTAGTGAGGAGTTAACTCAGGAAATCAAGGGTAATGCATCAATTTGGTGATGATCCCAAGGAAAGTGTGCATCAGCTGGTGATGATCTCAATGTTGCATGGTGATGATCCCAATGCAACATCTAAACTCATCTCAACTAGTCAAACTGAAGTGTCAACTGAAAGAGAATAGTCTCCCCTAAAATATAGGATACTGGATAATGACTAATTATGACTAATAAATCTAGTCAAACTCAAGTGTCAACTCAAAGAGAATAGTCTCCCAAAAATATAGGATACCGGATAATGACTAATTATGACTCACAAATAAGGAAAACATAGTAAAATCCTAGGTGCAGCGCAACTCCAACACCCCCTCAACATCACTATGGTGAAAATAAAGAATGGCATCCCGCTACAAGGCCAGTACCCAAATACAAAAGATACATTGAATAAATGAGGAAAGAGGGAAAACCTCATTGGAACCCCCACCCCTCAAAGAAAAAATGAGAAACAAAAAGCAGTTGCTAAGCAACCTTGTCCTTCACTCCAAGAAGATCTCGCAACTGTGCAAGTTTGTGCTTGTTGAAGATTTTATTGAAGATGTAGATGTCTGAATGGATATGATGAAGTATATGCCCCATTGAGTTGTCCACACATATCCACTTTCTCTTCTTGTAATGAATAATATCCAAATAAATTTTGGATGAAACTTTGAAAACCGTGCAGCCGTTTCCAAATAAATGTTGAAATTTTGTTGATTTTAAAATGATCATAACTTCACTTTCTGGACTCCGTTTTAGATGATTGTTTTTTTGAAATTGGATATTTTGACGAGAGGAATTCAAATATCCATTTTTTTCTACAAAGTTTGATCATAAAATATCATAATTGAGTCTGATGTGTGCATCTCCCTTTTTGTCTCCTGAGATGCATGCATGGCACATGCAAAAGTGTCTACATGTGACTCGTGAGATGCATGCCATATATCTTCCACATGAATTTCGAATAAAAAAAAAATAAAAAAACTGAAATGGAGTAGACATCATCTTCAATTATTGGAATACAAATTTCTGCAAATACTTGTGTTGAAGACTCTTCAGAATAAGAAGCTTGATCTTCTGACGGTTTCTCTTCTGGCTCTATCTTTCCAATCCCCTGCATGCAATATTCACAGTCTTCTTTATTCCCAAATAGAACCTCCAATATGGTCCATAATTCATTTGGAGTGAATTCTTGTGTGACATCACATACTTGGTGGAGAATTTTTGGAGAAATAGACAAGCAGATAAATCCTATGGCCATATCTTGTCTATTGAGAAAGTCATTTTTCTCATTGGCGGAATCAGGGTCTACTTCCATTGCCATGGTTATTGGTATAAGCCTCTACTTATGAGAAAAAGTAGAATATTTGGCTTCCAATCCAAATAGTTATGAGGCGTGAGAAGTATTATTGGTGAGTAAAACATATATTCCATCTTTTCTGCATTCTTCAACCTTCAATGCCTGCAAAAATAATTTGGCGTAGATTTTGCTTAGCAGTCTGTCGGCTTTGATACCATGTAAATGTGTTGAACCTGCACAAAATAGATCTAGCTAAACAATTATACACACATTTGCATAAAGAATTGGAGAAATAAGAGGAAGGATAGGAAGAATGAAATAATTCTCATTAACTGTATTCCACACACAAAGAGTGAATAATTTAAAATAGATATAGGATACATGAGTAACTAATGAGCCATAGTGGTGCTCTAGAGTAATATGGACACACACCAACAGTTACGGGAGTGAACTTCCACCTAGTCTAGTCTCTCGTGCAGTTATGGGAGTGAACTGCCACCTAGTTGAGTTAACTAGTCAACTAGTTTTCAGTCAATTGACTGAACATAGAGTAGTGAGGAGTTAACTTAGGAAATCAAGGGTAATGCGTCAGTCTAGTGATGATCCCAAGGAAAGTGCGCATTAGATGGTGATGATCTCAATGTTGCATGGTGATGATCCCAATGCAACATCTAAACTCAACTCAACTAGTCAAACTGAAGTGTCAATTGAAAGAGAATATTCTCCCCTAAAATATAGGATACTAGATAATGACTAATTATGACTAATAAATAAGGGAAAACCTTAGGAAAAATAAATCCTAGGTGTGTGTGAAGTAACTCCAACAAATATAGGTCATGTTGATAGGTTTATTAAGGGACTCTAAGATATATGCAGGTCATCAAACAAAAATAACCCATGTGCTTTCTTCCAAAATGTGGATACATCAAACCCTGACCAGATTGAAAAACTAGGGTTTCTATGTACTCTAATTTCTTTCATATGACATCTGGTAGAAGTGCTACAAGGTGGAATATCATACCTTTAATGACTTGGGATGTTGGAGAGGTGACATGACTCAGTAAACTAGAATTGACACGACATTAGACCAGACAAGGACTAGGACAAGTGACTTTACCCCAATACATTATATGTGCTAACAGGTTTATCGAGCACTTGTTTGGATATCCGTCAATAGATACAATATCCAAGGCCTTGTATGCTTCATGAAAGCACCACAGAGCCATGTTTCCATCACTTAGGTTAATACCTCAATGGAGTCTCCAGATGAGCTCAAGGCTCATCAAAGGATGAAAAAGGATAAGGTGGGTTCTTGGAAGGTGGAGTCACCAGATGAGCTTCAAGAAGATCTCATCAAGGGTGGAAAGGGAATTCCCCTTGGGTGGCATCACCAAGAAATCTAGGAGAGATACTTTGGGATAGCTTTCCAATGTGTCCTTAGGGTTCCAAAGAGGATTCAAAATACACCCTGGCAACGGAACCAAAATTTTATCACACAAGTTGTAGGTTGGGAAAATCCAGACCCAGAGACCAATTGGTGATAACTAGGAGGGAACCTACCCACCGTCACCTTAGGCAGGTGTGCCCTTCACTTTAGAGGTGAGGTAGTCACCTCAAGGGGGGAATCCCAGTGACCTTCGGGGAAAATTATATGGAAAACGATGAAGATTAAAGTATGTCCATAAATGTCAATTCTAGGTGGTATGAAGGTCTTGGAAAAGAGTCTTGGGAAGGTTCAAGGGTTTCCAAGTGTGTGAAGTGACCTAGAGATAGTGAAGTACCTGCCCAACACAAGAAAAATAAGCATATAATACAATATAACCAATTGGACAAGCAATTTAATATTTTTTTCCCTAATAGCAGTTGTTAGTAACAATATATTTCAGGAATGAAAAGGCACAATAATATGCTAAATAAGTGCTACAAATCAAGTGAAAGATACAATAGATAGACTAGCTAAACACAAGCAAAACTCAAGATTAAAGACCAAGATACTAGCATGAAAAGATAGCGTTGTTGTAAACAATTTCTGCATCAATATATATCATCCTTATGGAAACTCCTCCAAACTTTGCCAAAAAGTGCACTAGACCAAGTAGTGTAAGTGTACAAACTTTGGGCAATTTTCAACGATTGATTTGAGACTTATTCAAGCAATTAGATTTGGGTTTCTGCAACCCTAATGTATGAAGATGAAAACTTGTAACATCATCAAGAACTACCTCTTTGATGGGTATTCCCTAGAGGCTGAGAGGTGCTCTAAGCACAAGGAATACAACCCAAGTTGTAAAAATTTAATATGACAAGAAATAATGTTTCCCAATGAAATATTTTGTTTCTCCAATGCAAGAATACTTCATATTAGTTCCTTTAAATTTGGGTGATGGATTCTTTAAATCACAATCTAGATCAAAAACAACCCTATGGGTGTAAACCCTTACTCCCAAGGGTATGCCAACCAAATTTAGGGTAAATCTAGGAGGGTATACAAACTCGTTTTCCTCCTAGCAACCCTTGCAAAAAAGAAATACTTAAAACCTTTAACAAAGATATGAATCAATGATGGAGGGTGTATCTAGCATAATCATCCCTAGGATTTCCACCAACAATAACCAAAGTAAGCAAGAAAATAATAGCATATGCATATTTTTCCTTACCTAATCCAAGAAATGAGAGAACAAACCCTAGTTACCATGAAACATTCATCCAAGATTCAAGAGAGAAATCCTTTAGGGGGGTACGCATCACTCCTCCTCATCCAATCACTAATATATAATCACCATAATACATTCCACAAGAGAGAAACACCAAAATCACCAAGGGTAGCAAAAATTCCAGCCATGTACGTCTCACAATGGGAGAGTTATGTTAAAATGAAATCTTATGATCTCTTATTTATTCAAAATGTCTCCAAAATAGTTTGTCCACATAATATCAAGGTAAACCACAAGAATAGCGGTAAACAACCTTAATATTTCCCCCTTTACAAAATAATATTAAAAAATTCACTTAAAATTTACTTTTACACAAAAAGAAACCCTTATTTAGAGTGATGTCACCCCTTTAGGGGATGGTTTCGCACTAGGAGCAAGTCGTTGATGTTGGAGGAGTGAAGTTGGGCTTCCCAAATCCACATGTCAAGCATATAATCCACTTTCATCATGTTCAAAGCCTAATTCTCCTCAAAATTTCCATGTGCCAATGAGTGGTAAGCTCACCACCAAACCCTAGCACTCATAGATGATGTCATCCTCCTAAAGATGACATTTTTCCTCTTCTAGGAAAAACGTTTGGAAAGTAGGGGCTAGGTCATGTCGTCCAAATCATCTTCTAGGCCTCCAAGTTTCCATCTCTCTCTTTCGACATGCGGGCCCTTGGCATCCACCTGTGGGCTTCAAGCCCCATAGAATCCCAAGCTAGGCTTGTTCCTCCAAAATTTTCTACCAACTAGGTCCTGCAAAGGAAGCTAAGCATGCCCTCCAAGGATCTCAAGTCAAAATATCATGATAAGAAAATCAAGTCAATAAATGATCCACCTAATCATGTGCATCAAAGATTACCCTGTCAAATAATTAAGTGCTCAAATACATTATGCGACTTTCCAAGCTTGGATATGGGAGGGTTGATGAGGTGTCCTATTGGGTAGATCTTGCCCTAGGTCAAGGAGTTTTTCCAAGAGATCCCTCTCTAATCCATGTAAAGTGGATGAAATGGTTAAGGGTCAAGACTCAATGGGAATGGGGTTCATGACATACAAGGGGTTGTATTGTCTCATTCATGGGTTCCTTTATAGAGGGTGTGTGGCATCTTCATTTGCAATGCATTTTTTCCAATCCCATCATTTTTCCATTCTTTGTTTCTTTCAAAATTTTGGGACAAGTTGAAGGTCACTTCCCTGGCATGGTATCTAGATAATGGCAGTGTCACTCACAAACACCTGGTGGAAATTAGAAGGTTGGCTCATGATGAGACCCGCTTTCTCTCATCCATTCAACTGAGAGTCATTACCCTAGCTTGGTGACCAGATGATGGTAATGTCATACCACTAAATTTCCATGATCATGATAGGGCAGCTCGTGATGAGACCTCCTATCCTCCAACTAACCCTTTAATCATTCTCAATCATTATTCTTGTGGGTCCACCTTTTCTTACAAATAAGTGTTTCATTGCTTTCTTTGGGGATCCCTGGGAGAATAATCTGGAGGGTTTATACATAGGATTTTATCTTTTACCCAACAACAATCCCTTTGGGCCTTCATCCCCTGGTTCCCATAGAAAGAGGGATGACCCCTTCTTCAATCAATACACCCTAAAATCCCAAGAGATAATGAAATGGGGAGAAACAATGATGGAAAGTGGTAAGTATGGTCGGGAATGGTACAATGGATCTCCAAGGGAGTTCCTAGTATAAAACCCATACCCAAGGAAGACCACTTATTAGGGACCAATGTCAACCACCAAGGGGAATAAGGTAAAAAGGAATAATTTCCAAGCATATATGATGAAATATAAAGCAATCTAAGATACAACATACTCAAATTCCTCAAATATTGAAATGACACTTACCATAATACCTGACTTGCACCTCATGGAGAAAGGCTCATTGCCTATTGGAAGCCAGCTAGTGTAGTGGATACCATTTGGAAATCTATGACCTTTGTTGTGGTGAGAAGGGTTTTCATATGTGCAAAAGGATATTGCTAGTCATGTAGTCTCTTGTCACTCCAGATCTGCCACCTGAGACCCTCGAGAGATAATCTCCTTAGTTATCCTACAAAATGGGAATAACACGGAGTTGAATTTCTTCCTGGGACTTCAAATATCTTAGTTAGATGAAGGAACATTCATTTCCCAAACCAGGTACCTCAAGGAAATGTTCAAGAAGTTTAAAATGGAAGATTGCAAACTAATAAGCACTCATATGGTGATTGGTTGCAAGTTGAGCAAGGATGATGAATCTAAAGAAGTGGATCAAAGACTTTATAGATCGATGATTGGAAGTCTACTCTATGTGACAACCTCAAGACCAGATGTGATTCAAGCAATTGGACATGTTGCAAGATTTCAAGCAACACCGAAGGAAACCCATGTTATGCTAGTAAAAAGGATCTTCAGATATCTCAAAGGATCAATAGATTCTAGACTATGGTATTTGAAATGGAATGAACTAACTATGGTCGTCTACACAGATGCAGGTTGGGAAGGAAGTATTGATGACAGAAGAAGTATTAGTGGAGAAAGATCCTAATTGGGTGATTATCTGGTGTCCTGGTTGAGAAAGAAGCAGTATTTACTATCCTAGTCCACAGTAGAAGCATAATATATTGCAACAACAACATGTTGTACTTAGGTCCTCTAGATGAAGAAAACCCTACAAGACATACAAGTGGAATATGATGAGCCTATTTTGATATTTTGTGACAATACAAGTGTTGTAATCATCTCAAAGAATCTAGTGATGCATTCGAAGACCAAACATATTCTTATTAATTTCCACTTTCTGTGGGAACAATTCACATAAAACAATATCAATTTGGAGTACATTGGGACAAAATAACAGATTGCAAACATTTTCACAAAGCCTCTCCCTAGGGATACCTTTGAGATAAATTTTCAAAAGAAGAAATATTGTCAAGGGGAGTTACCCTTTTCCATTGATGTCAAAGGGGGCGAGAAAGATCAGAAGCATGAAGACAAGGGGAGAAATGGTCACAGGGGAAGTAGGAGTGTTTCCATCAATTCCAAAGGGGGATATTTTAGGAAAATTGGTTTTCATTGATATCAACCCCAGAAGAAGCAAAGTCCCGAAGTAATTTCAGAAGCCCCAGAGGTGTGGTCAAAAATCCCCAAATTTTATTGAAGAAATAGAGTATGAAGGACATTGAAAATGCATGCAAAAACTCCATGGATTTATAGTCCTCATCAAGTCATTTCCAATGGTAGGTGGCATGCCACGTGGTTCCTCATGGTTGAGGAGAGATGCATGTTAATGTTTAAGCCATTATTATAGTTCTTTTCATTTCAATAGATAACAATACCATAAGATAGAATCACTGAGATATACACAATCACAAGAGACACATCATTTATCCTAGGAAACCCTCATGGGGAAGAAAACTCAGCAAAACTTCCTTATTATAGATAGCCAATACAATGCCAAGAGATAACTCAAACAAATACATAAATTCCTCTCCCAAATCTCTCTCTCTCTCTCTCTCTCTCTCTCTCTCTCTCTCTCTCCAACTGCAGCTCTGAAACTTGTCTCTCAATGAGCAAGTGAGTGTGTGTCTAAGTGAGGTGCTAGCCTCCTTATTTATACAAATATGGCATGTGTGGAAGTGTCCTTTCACTGGCAGGGTCGAATTCTTCTTCTGGGTGGTTATAACCACCTTTATTATATTATGGGGCCTCTTTGATATATTATGGGGCCAACTTCTTCTTTTGTCTATTGCAATTACATTATGACCAATCCGCAAAAGGGGATTTGGTCTTTGTCAATCCACAATGGGGATTGATCCAATCAATAATATATCAAATAATAATCAAAATACACTTTTTAGTTACATTATTTCAACACTCCCCCTTAACAAGAAGGGTATTCTTCAACAGCATCAGGCGAGAGAGATGCCTTTATCATCAACGGCATCAGGAGGACAACATCATCAATATCATATTGGAACACTAACTGGAGTATCTATAAATCATCGAAAGTTTTCTTCATCGAAAGCATCGTCATTCTCAAATGAATGCAATCATCATTTGCATCAATATGGATTAGTATAAAACTAATACATCATCATCGCAGCACGAGGCTGGCTCATCATCATAATATTGGACAGGTTTTACGTCACAGCTGTAAGGTTGGAAGCACAGTGCTTGTCTTTCTTTACGTCACATCTATCAAGTTGGAAGCAAGATAATAGACTAGCTTTACATCATAGCTATCAATCTGGAAGCACAATACTAGTCTCATCTCATCGTCTTGCTTTACATCACAGCAATCATCAAGCTAGAAACAAGATACTAGACTGGCTTTATGTCACATCTATCAAGCCAGAAGCACAGTACTAGTCTCATCTCATCGTCTTGCTTTACGTCACAGCAATCAAGCTAGAAGTAAGATACTAGACTATTTTTACATCAAAATTGTCAAGCCGGAAGCACAGTACTAGTTTCATCTCATCGTCCTGCTTTATGTCACAACAATCAAGCTAGAATAAAGATACTAGATTGGCTTTACATCACAACTATCAAGACGGAATCACAGTGTTAGTCTCATCTCATCACTACTCACCCTTTCGAGGAAGGTCCTTTCGGACTATACCAAGCTTATCTCGGAAGTGCTCAAACTTTACACAAGATAGAGGCTTGGTCAACACATCAGCAACCTATTCATCCATGCTAACGTACTGTATCTTTATGGCTCCTCTCTACACCATGTCACGGATGTAATGATATCGGATCTCTATGTGATTTGACCTTTCATGGAATACAAGATTCTATGTCATCTTTATGCAGCTCTGGTTGTCATATAGGATCGTGGTTGCTTCCATATCTAGGTCAAATAGACCGGTCAGCAACTTTCGAAGCCAAATAGCTTCACAGCTGGTAGAAAACGCAACAATGTATTCGGCTTCCACTGTGCTGAGAGCAATGATGGATTGCTTTCTACTCTACCATGAGATCATGGCTTATCCCAAACTGAAACAACATCCTGAAATGCTCTTCGTATCTGAGACACTTCCTGCCCAATATGAATCAGTGTACCCACTCAATGTGAAATCATGATCTCCATCATAACTGAGACCACAATCTAATGTACCCTTAAGGTACCTCATCACATGTTTTGCAGCCACTAGGTGAACATGTCTGGGTTCTACCAGAAACTGACTCAAGGTGTTCACGGAAAAACAAATATCTGGTCTGGTATTCGTCAGGTACATTAGCGATCCAATAATTTGTCTATACAACGTGGCATCAATCAATTCTGATGAAGTGTCGACCAACAGCTTCAACTTCGTTTCCATGGGTGTATTCATGGACTTGCACTCTAACATGTCGAATCTCTTCAGGATTTCGACTGCATACTTCCCTTGGTTAAGGAAGATTCTTTCTGGACTCTGCCATACCTCAAGCCCTAAGAAATAATGCATTAGGCCAAGGTTTTTCATCTCAAATTCTAAGGCGAGTCTCTTCTTACATTCAGTGATGATCTTTTCTTCTTCGGTTAAGAATAAGTCATCCACATACAGCAATAATATCACTGGCTCATCGATCAAACCTTGAAGTAGAGGTTAGAACCTTCTTTACTCTTGGTAAATCCCAATCTCATCAGGAAACTATTTATCTGACCATACCAAGCTCTAGGAGCTTGCTTCAATCCATACAAGGCTTTCTTCAACTTGCAAACATGAGACTTCTTGTCTTCAACTTCAAATCCTTGAGGTTGATCTCTATACACTTCCTTCAATGACACCATTTAGAAAAGTTGTCTTTACGTCCATCTGGTGTAACTTCCACTTCATCTTAGCTGCAAGGGATATGATGGTCCTGATCGAAGTCTATCTGGCTATAGGAGCGAATGTCTCTTCATAGACAATGCCTTCTTTTTGGGAAAAGCCACGAGTGACAAATCTTGCTTTATACTTCTCAATACTTCCATCAACAACATGTTTTATTTTGAAGAGCCATTTGGAAGATACCACGTCCTTAGTTTTAGGTCTGGGAACTATTTCCCATACATTATTCTTTATTATGGATTGGTATTCCTATGTCATGGCATTTTCCCATTCTTTATTCTGAATGGATTCTTCAAAGAAAGTAGTATCCTTCTCTAGGAGATCACACATCAAAGTCGTATAGCTAGAGAATGGCTTTGGTTCCTTTACCTGTCTCTTGGTTCCTTTAGGAACACCATACTTCTCTCCATCTTGAATAAGATCTCTTGCCCAAGTAGGCTTTCTCTTATGGAAGATCTTCATTTGAGGAGGTTCTTGAAATTCTACTATGTCATGATCTTCTAGAACTTCTTCATCAGGGGAAGTTACGACTTCCCTCACTAGTTCTGCAGCTATGGGAACCTCTCTCACTGATTCTGCAATTCTGGGGATTATGGGTTCCTCTTCATATACTTCTTCAAGTTGGCATCTTCTCAATTTTTTGAGTGGTGCATCTTCATCAAAGGTCACATCCCTGCTGATATCAATGTGATGGTGACCTGGTATATAAATTCTAAAGGCCTTGGATATCTCATAGTATCCCACAAATATTCCCTTCTTTCCTAAAGGTTCCAACTTGTTTCTCTTCTCTTTCGGAATATGTATAAAAACTAGGCAGCCAAATATTTTGAGATGGCTTACCTATGGTTTCTTTTCGGTGAACATCTCTTCCAGGGTCTTGAACCGAAGTGAACTATGGGACAATCGGTTTTTCACATATACGGCTATCATTTTTTCTTCTTCCCATAAGCACATAGGAAGATATTGATCGTGGATCATGGTCTTCACAGCTTCCATTATCGTTATGTTCTTCCTTTCAGCTACACCATTTTGTTGGGGATTATAGGGAGTAGTGAGTTCCCTCTTGATCCCAAAATCTTTGCAGAAGTTCACGAACTCTTTTGAGGTGTATTCTCCTCCATTATCTCACCTGAGTATCTTGATCTTTGTTTCAGAAAGATTCTCTATTAAGGCTTTGAATTCCTTGAACTTGTTGAACACTTCATCTTTAGATTTCAAAAAATACACCCAAGTTTTACGAGAATAATCATCAATAAATGATACATAGTATACATACCAAATAATGGAGGATGATGGAATTGGGCCACACACA